>BDUI01002319.1:53530-67476 GCA_002335545.1 Apodemus speciosus | reverse complement strand
ATTTTATCATCCTTCTGGAAACTCTAGTTTATGATTGAGAAGAGAGGTCATGAGGGGGGGATGGGTTCTTTAGATTAGTTCTTGGGCCAGGTAGTAGTTATTCTTGCTTTCAGGCATAAAAAGACATCCCTGTGAATATATATGCATCCCTCCCAAAAATTCTGCCCTCTGAAGTAACTCCTACCTTGGAGAAAAGTGACACCTGAACAGAGATGTCCCCACAGACACATTCAAATTCTCCTTAGCTTCCTGACTGACAAGGCAGGATCAAAATAACTTGAGGTGTTCAACAACACTACAGATTACCTTCAGTGTCTTTTTGTGGCCCACCACCATACTCCTAAGGGAACATTTTGTGAATGAAATTATACCAGGAACTACTATCCCTCAAAGTGGAAATAACAGGAGACTTACCACACAGACATACACAGATATTATCTCTAACTTGGGCAGGCTAAGTCGAGGTTTTCTTCCTTCAAAGCATAGAGGAGTGGATATGTAAAAATGTGGAGTGGATTCTGTTAAAACTGCTGAAGATTTTCATATATCACTGTGCTTCAACATAAATTATGTGCATAGTAGTGCTACATTGCATCAGCACTGAGAAGATTTTAAAGAAGCACAGTGCGCTTCTGTCTCCTGAAATAAGAAGCACACTTAAGATGGTTATCGTGATCATCCTAAAAGTAATGCTCTCCTGCTTTGGCGGAAGGTAAAGGCATCCATTTTTAACCAACAAGTTAGCYTTTCCTTAGTTCAGGGACAGCCTGTGCCTTTTGCTGATTTAAAAGCAGATGTGTAGCGCTGTGGAGGCAGACATGGCTTGCTTCATCTGTGGTATCAGGCCTGGCCTCAGAGGGGTTCCACTCAGGCCAGTGCAGCCTGCTCTCTACCTGGGGATGAAACAGAGAAGCATCGTTGCTTTTTAAGCAAGGGTACCATATACAGAGGCATCCCTCGACTTTACGATTGTTATCCCTCGTACTGCAAATGGAAAATTGCCCCCAGTGTCGACTCTCCGACCCCCATCAAAATTTATTTTTAAGCTAGATATGTATAAAGTGTTTCATTGAGACATGCCGAGTCGTACATCCATGTTCCCCAAAACTGCCCAAAACGATTGGCCATGAAAATAGGACTGAAAAATTTGAAATTACCAATTTCTACAGTTAAGTACCATGAAAGACATGAGGAAATTTACAGTATATTTTAAAGGGGGAACACCTCCACCAGTCTAATAAAATTTGGTAGCTTGGGGGGTCACTTCCTAATAGGTGTAATTTCCTCCATTTTAATAAAGGTATTTTAACACCTGAATTGTATGCCAGATAACATTGTCATTTTTTCCACTCACTGGCTCAAATAAATCCTGGTGGGGGCCAGACTCTCTTCAAATACTGCTGCTTAATGCCAAACACAACTAACACGCATATGGAAGAAGCCAGGGAGAGCAGTAACCTTCCTAATTATAGCCGAAGGCTTGAAGTCCACGAAGCCAGCAGAACTTTACGCTCCTGGGCTCCTGGTGTGAATGGGGTTCAGGAAGCCGCTGGGCCGTGGGATCCCTCAGTTGGCAGCTCTGCGTGTCCGCCCCACCAACACAGTCTCTCTCTCTCTCTCTCTCTCTCTCTCTCTCTCTCTCTCTCTCTCTCTCTNNNTCTCTCTCTCTCTCTCTCTCTCTCTCTCTCTCTCTTTTGAGCTTGCCAATTTCTTGTCCAACCCGAATTCAAATCTATTTATATTTGCCTTTCCTATTCCAGGGCTCAGATGTTAGCACATACGGTGTGTTGACCAGCACTAAATGTTACTGTGAGAGACCAGCATTTGCCAACTTACTTGGTGGCTGACAGCAGGGAGACCAAAGTATTTGGAGGGACCTCAATTTTCTAAGCAAAAGCCTGGCTTCAAAGAGGTGGTGGTGGCAAGGTTCAACTTAAAAGCACCAAGTCTACTGAAATGGAAGAATTCAAGAGGTTAAGATTTGATGCTGGCTGCAGTCCTTCAGCGGAAATGGTGGATGCCCAGCATGGACTCGGTCAGCAGTGGGCATGAGAACCGTCTAGGAACTGTGTTCTTAGTGCAGGGGTTCAAGGCCCACCTGCAGAGTGTCTGATAAAGCTGGACTGGGTCAAGCCCCAAATCTGCTTTTAGTGATCCTCATGCGTGATCGCAATGTAGGTGGTCCGAGACCCCACTTTGAGATGCACGCCCAGGACCTCCCTTCTCTCCCCTGAAACACTGGACCATGTTTCAGAGTATAGAAAGTTGGATTTAAAGTGTAGAAACTGATTTAAACATGTTAGCAAAGAGCTGCTTGGCTTCAGGTTTATTTAAAGCGTTGGAGCACTGAACTTTGTTGTAGAAGCTTTATTTAAAATTCTGAGGTAGAGTAACCTTTTTCTGAGTTCAATTTTAACAAGAAGCGCTATTTGAAGACTGTAGGCTTCGGTTTGTGAGGTCTGAGCATAAAAAGAAAATAAAACCCTGMGAGTTGGACCTTCTTATGTAAAACTAGACCTCGTTCTTTTTAAGAGGTGTGACCTTAAATCATTAAAAATTTTCTAAAGAGAACCGTTGGATAGATAGCTTTCCTGATAAAATGCACTGTGGAACTTGTAAGCAGGGTCTATGGTTTTCTGTCCCTCATGCTGTCTTATGGGAGTACTTGAACAAAACAGACTGTTTTAATGTTAAGTAGGTTGAATTCTCTGTAAAACAGGGAGCAATTCCTAGAAGATTTTCATGCAGTCTTTTCTCAGGATTCAGGTCTTAATCTAGAAAAAAACAGAAAAATCCTTCTTTTTTTTAACATGGAGGCAAGTAGTGGTAAATAAGTGAGTTTGGGGTTCATTGCACTGAACACGTGACACGGTTTGTTTAAATAAACATTTTAAAACACAAGTATTATCACATGAACATGCCAAATATATTGACGCATCCATTCCAGTATGTATTTGGGGGAGGGGGTTGGAGTCTCTGAATAGCAATGTGGGCATCGAAATGCTGGATGATTGGACGGGTAAAAGGGAAAGTGTTGGCGGCTGCGACCTGAGCAAATACTATTAAGGGACAGAAAGCCAAGTGTTTGCTTAGCAGTGAGACTCAGTTGTTCCTCAGTGTCTGCTTATGAAACATTAGGGAGGATTCAGTCAATCGCTTTCTCCAGGAAAATGAGCAGCGATATCACTGAAGGCATTAATGATCTTTTGTGACATATSCAAAATATCTGATATCTGGGAGGCAATAGGATATGACTGGGAGAAGTTCTGTATAAACACTATTCCGGCACTATTCTGGCTAGTCCGCAGCTTTTGGTGCCAGGTGTTGGTCTTACCCTCTAAATTACTCATTGGACTTCCATCTCTTGGGATTTGCTCATCTACTGGTACATACATTACTTTGATGAAATTTGATCAGAAATCCCCTTCGTACCTCATTAATGAGCACTGTTAGAGCAGTGGTTCTCAACCTTCAGAATATGACCCTCTGATACACTTTCTCACATTGTGGTGACCCTCAACAATAAAATTACCTTGTTCCTACTTCATAACCGAATTTGCTACTGTTATGAAGTCTACTGTAAATATCTCATAAGCTGGATGCCTAATATGAGACACTCAAAGGGATTGTGACTCACAGGTTAAAAACCAGTGTGTTAGAGGAGCCACTAGCACAGTTACTTACAAGCAATAAAAATAATGGATTTTTCTCAGTATGCCATGACTAGAGACCACTGAATATGGTACTGGCAGCATCCCTTCTGCATCTGTGCTCTTTTGCTTCCCTATTTGTGTATAACTTAGGAGAACAATGTTGCTTTACATTTTTATGGGACATAGGATGATGATTCAATCTATACCCCTCAGGTGGGGAAATGAAAATAAATAACATCATTCCACATTGCTGAGGGGCTTTAAATAAATACTATTATGTAATATTCAATTAAGAAGAAAAAGTTTCTTATACTGGACTATAACCTCAAATAAAACAAGTTCTTTTCATCTAGTGTAAATTCATGCCAGTGGCAATACAAATATTTGCCAGTTGTTCACTAGTTTATGAGTGTCAGGCAGATTTTCATTTTGCCTAAGAATTGTATGAAATTAATAGTTTCTATTACTGCTATAATGCAGTTTGTGACACCTGTATTACACGGAGGCAGTGGACTCACTGCACGGAGTACAGCTCACTCTAACAGAGTTCTTCTGTGGTCATCACAGACATATAAAATATTTAAAGACCCCTCTTCCCCCTCCATTTAGTATGCATTATAAAAGAGTTGGATACACTACTAAAAGCATATCTCTGAGCCTTCATAAAGAGTTCTGGAAAGAAAGCAAAAGACATTTAAAGCATCAAAGAGGCTGATGAATAGGGATGCCAGGATATTCAAATCCATTTAGAGACAGTATTGTCAAGCTTGTTTTCTGAGCCATGATACTAAAGATAGTAGGAGCCAGCAAAGAAAAGAACTCTGTAGAAATGCAAATATCTTCAATGTTGAATCTATTAATCCACTGCACACTTTCTTCTGAATCATACTTACTCAGATGTACAGGCAACAAAAAGTATTTAGAATATTTGCATAATTTCAAACACCCAGTTCATAAATTATTTATTGGTCATGGTCAAATGAATGTTAGCTATTTCATAATTATCTTTTGTGTAAAAGGTTGCATGGCTTACAAAAATGTTTCAATGGCAATTGCATATCTGTAGCCTTCTTAAACAGTACAGAAATAAATGATACTTAATTATGTAGCACTCATGTACATTTTATCATGTTCAAAAATTCTGAAAAAATTACACTTAATTTGTAGGTTTACTTTAACTGAACATCAGATATGTACAGTAAGAAAAAGAATACATGAACTACCTTTAAGATTGAAACAAAATGCTAACAAATAACAGACAGCACATGATATAAATCAAACAACCAGGACCTTACTTGTCCTAGGAGTTTGAGTTATAAAATTACAAAGTCCTAGAACAAGAAGTGGTTTCAACAACCACTAGTTTAGCATCTCATTTTCATAACTCAAAGAATCATGACATGGAATTTTAATGGCTTTTCGAGCCTGACACACAGCACATGTTTATGGTTGCTGAGCCCCTGACTCAATACATCTTTCTCTATACAACRGTGGAGGTACTGCTTGAAAAGTAACATTCCTTTTAATTATACTAACAAAATCTTAGAGACAWTTTAAAGGCAGTATGCCTACAGTTCAATCTAGAAGCGTAATTCTAAAGAAGAAAAATATATAAAGAATAGGCGACATATTATAAATGATCTTTAGAGCATTCTTTAGTTGAAATAGCAGTGTGAATATGGGACTTAACTCTAAAAGTTTGGTTCACAGAAACAAAACAAAATCCAAACCAAACCAAACCCAAAGAAGAAAAAGCAAAGACCTAAATGAATTCCTTTGTAATTTTGTTTTAATTAATTAATTAATTAATCTTATATTGCTGCATATTGAACACAAGGCTTACATCATAAATATCCATACGATTGAGATATTAATTGGGAGTACCTRWCCACTTTACATCTACTTTTTATTGTAGAATACAGGATTTTGTATTTTTATAAAGATAATATGAAATTGTGTTAATTTGTGTTTGGAGGACAAATAACACACACTTACTTGCCCAGTGAACGTCAAGCATAAGTTCCACGCCATGGCAGCCGTGAGCCTGGACCACGTAGCTTGAATGATATATAATTTTTCTTTCACAGTTCTGTAGATAAGTCTGAGGTCAGGGATCGAGAGATGACTCAGTGACTAAAGGGCCTGTTACTCTTAGACAGGACCCAGTTTTGTTGCCAGGATCCATATTTGCTGTTTCACAACCATCTATATCTTTAGTTCCAGGGAATCATAGACCCTCTTGCCATGATAGACTCCTGTCTAATTAATTCATGTACATCAATGTACATACATACATACATACATACATAAACACACACACACACGCACGCACACACATGCACGCACACGCACATGCACACAAATCAACCAATTCATCTAACCATCTATCCATCAATCAATTTTTTAAAAAGATACTTGTGAGATCAAGGTGAGGCTTTGATTTCTAGTGATGCTTTCCCTCCTGGCTTGTGGCCAGAGTCCTTCTTTGCCCCTTTACTCACTGTTAGCGGGCAGAGAAAGGAGTCCCTTTATCTCCTTTCCATCATGTAAGGACACATGCAGTCTCATGAGGTCTCCATTGTTATTCCTGCAATCATCTCCTGATCTCAGTGCTAACCCTATAGATCTTAAATATATAAATTTACATTTAAAATTTAAATTTATATATATATATACATATATATTCCTTATATATTCTAAATATATAAAATAAGTTATAACCTTTGGCATAACTTATGCTATAAGGAAATAAAAAATCATAATTTGGGTGAGTTTTGCATTACTTCCTTGCTTAGAAACGAGAAGTACACACATTTTAACAACACAAAAATAACATTTTTATGTGGACTTGTCTCTTTAATGAGTACTGGTAATCTTAGGTAGACATACTTTACCCACAGTGTAAAGTTGCAGGACAGGACCAGAGTGAAGTGTTAACCAGACTTAACACAGGGACAAAATTCAAAAGAAAGTCGTCTCAATGTTACACCAGTACAGTGACAGGACTTGCAATAGTGAGAGCCTCCCTAAATTTCATGCCCTAAACACATTTCCTGTGGATGGCTAGTTCAGTGAAGTAGGCAGGATTCTTTAGTTAAAGAGAAAATAGGTTCCTTAAGATGTTCTACTTACTGAAACAAACAAACAAACAGACAGACAGACAAACAACTCCAGTAGATGCTAAATGGGTGTGTGTAACTACAAGACATCTTTCATCATTTAAATTACAAATGTGGTCCCTACACTTCTATGTTCTTCAGGTTTGGGTGCTATTGTGTCAGTCACTTGGAAGGGGTTTTTTGGCTGTGGAAATAAGTAAATACAAAATATTCTTTGAAGGCTGTGCTTGCTTTTGGATGTAGATTTTTCTATTGGATTTTGGGTCCATGAGATATGAAGGAGCCTCTGCCCCAAGCTCCTATCGGCATCAAGAACAACTAACATTGCTGTGCTTACCTTGCTGAGATGAACTACAGTTTTTTGATACCATGAACAAACACAGGCTGCTCTACCCTTATTCCTACAAGCTATTTTTTCTCAGCCACAGCAAAGTAACTATCCCAGTGCCTACACATCTGAGGCCAGATCAAATGAGGTCTTAAGTTGGGGTTTCTGTTCCTGTGAAGAGACACTGTGGCCACAGCAACACTTATGAAGGCAACATTTAGCTGGGACTGGCTTACAGTTTAGCAGTATACTCCATTATCATCATGGCAAGAAACATGGAGGTATGCAGGTAGACATGGTGCTGGAGAAGTAGCTGAGAGTTCTCCATCTGAATAGGCAGGGAGCAGAAAGAGCAAGCTACTGTGCCTGTCTCGAGCTTCTGAGACCTCTAAGTCTACCCACAGTGACATGCTTCCTCCAAAATGGCCACGCTTGCCCCCAAAAGGCCACCTGTCCTAATTCTTTCAATTAATGCCACTCACTGTGGGCCTATGTGGCATTTTTATTCAAACTAGCACAAATCACAAATACTGTCATTTCTACTCATATCAACCTAAGATGAAGTTGGGCCTGGGAATATAAAGATACTAGACACCACACCAAGTCCCAGACTGTTGAAGTAAAAAAGCATACTTCCTCCATGGAGTTGAGTCTTTAATAATCTAGCCGTGTACACAAAGTCATTCTGAAACAAAGAAACCTAAAAAAAAATTGAAACGTGTTAATTCTTATGATGACTGGGCTCTTTGCTTACTTCTTTCAATCTGTGTGGTATTACAGTTCCAATTATTTTTATGACAGCATTCAACTGGGAATTCCTTAGGTGTTCAGGCCTTAAGATGGTCTCTAGTCTCCCAGGCTTCCTAACACTGCATTGTAATAATTGAACAGTTACTTCAGAATTGTTTTGGAAGAATGACTTACAGGAAGGTCTACAGAATGTTTTTATTGGTAATGTCTCATTGATCAGCCATGTCACATGGCTATAATCAGAGACCAAATATTACTGAGCTACACAGGAGCATAAATTTGACAAAAGCCAAGAGAATGTATACTCCTTGTTCTTCAACAATCCATAGCTCCTCTACTTGTAAAGCACATTACCTACCCTGATTTCCAGGGCATATTTACATTTTGATATCAAATATAATTTATCATAAGGACAAAAGGGCATAGAGGACATAATGTAGTTACCTTTAGACTTTTTGTGAGGCCTTATTGTTCTAATTAGGTTCTCATTGTTTAATTACTTCCCAAATGGACCCACCTCTTAAAAAACATCATAATGGAAATTAAGTTATATCACAAATTTAGGGCAAACATCAAAACCATAAAACACTTGCCAAACTCGTTTAAGTTCAATAGAAGTACAAACAAGTTTTCTTGGATATGGAATCATTTGTCTATCTTAATTGTTCTTTTACCCTGGTTTCTTGGATTTTAAAGGTTTATAAATAGAAGGTTGTGCACTCATGCACAGTGGGACAGAAAAATAGCACCAGAAGTTCTCCTTCATAAAAGGTTGAAACACATGATGCTGTTAGCGTAATGGTGTAACTGTGCTGGGACATCCATTTAGCTCTTCATATTCTGGCTTCAGGGACTTTTCTGGCACTAGAATTCAGATCTACACCTCAGGCGTGCTTCTCCTCTCGACTTCACATGGTTTCAGGCTCTTGATTCTCAGCCCCATACACGTAGCTCTTGACTTTACTCTCTGATTCATTATATTCTTCATGTCCCATGAGAAATGGCATAGATTTGGAGAAGAATAAATTGAACACCCTGTTTCCTGCCTTCAGGAAGACTGCCTTCAGAAGATCCACCAGCATGTTTAAGTTTGAACTGTTTCTGTCTCTGGCTGATTCAATTCATTTAAACAATGTTCAGGTTTTCTATATTTCAAATTATAATTTGCTCAGAAAATTAAAGCAAAGCTTTACAGCCTACTGACAGCCCCTGTGCCTGTTCCTGCTGCTGTTTGCCACACTTGCTAGCTTAGAAAGTTGTCTAAGTTTTATCAAACAAAATATGATAATATTCTTTAATTTGATATTGACCTCATAGGCATATTTTATGTTGGCACAATGRACTTCATTTCTTCCTCAGATAATTTAAAAATGTATGTTTTATTTCCACAGCTGTAAAGTCCTGGATTAAAGGAGACGGTCTAAATTGTACTTAGAAATCAGCACATCCTATCTTTAGTTCATCTCTTTGGCAATATCTTATCCTAAGAGGCCACAAAGAACCAATCAATGTGTTCAATATTCTTCAGGGAAATATCCACAAGTTTCTTAAGGATATTCTCTAGTTCACAGTTATTGAGTAACCTTCTCACTTGCTTTTGGATTATTCACGTGTTAGTGTTTCTATAGATTTCAACTCTCACATTCTTTTATTTACTTTTGAAATCACTACTAAACATTGACATCTTTCTGACCTCTATTCCATGTTCTCAAAGCCCTGTATCTTACATTTCTGCTACTTTATTTCTGCATCAGCTTTACATATGCAAAACAAAATACCAACTTAGTAATTAACAAATAACCGATGAAACAAATTGAAGATGGTTCCTTCCCTCTAGGAGTTTCTAATTAGACATATTAACCTAAGTTTCTATGAGCTGCCTGTTATATAGATGCCATTCATAAATGTGTGAGGGAAGAGGAGGTGAGATTTAAAAGTGTTTTAATGTGGAAATATTTGTCATATTTTTATTCATGTCATGGTTGTTAAACTTTCATCAGCCAAATAGTTACAGAACTACTACACAAGGGCATTGGATGCACAATGTCTCAGTTTTCTAGGCATTTTCAGTGTGACGGTATGTTATAGATATGGTAAGGGAAATGAGGGAATTCTAGCTGGTAAGTAATCTCAAAGAATTGTAATTTACAAACTATCTTTTCTGAATATCTTAAGTGCCACATTTTTGAACCACAGATAGCTGTATTTTCTCACTGTAGATAATTATAGATAGCTGTTCACACACACACACACACACACACACACACACACAATTTCCTTCCCTATAATGTATGTCTTGTAAAAAATTTCATCAAGTAAGTGAAAGGTAAAAATGTCATCCTACTTCTCCATGTTCCTGTCAATATTTCACACCTGTGTGGGAGACAGATAGATGTCTAAGCAGTAGCTGGATAACATGTAAACTGCAACCTCCAATTAACTCACCTTCTGAATTGTCAACAAGACTCCACCGCAATCCAGTTAGCCTATATTGGCAGCAAGCCTAATATCAAAATGCATGTTTAAAATACCAAGTAGTTGGAGAAACACTATATTATTTTGCAAGAAATGTTATCATCCACATGTGCAGAGGAAATATGCCTTTCTGTGTTGTTTTATTTTAAATTTGAGACAGTCTTTTCTTAGTAAAGATGATCCATTTGTTACATACTTATGGCTTTATTCCAACAAATTATAATGAATTTCATAAGCCTACAGAATACTTACTGAACTATATTTAAACAATATTTTCATTATTTTTTACCTACAGTATATATTTATGTACTGATACATATTTACCTACTGAGGATTCTAGATTTGTAGGAACAAAACAAAGGTAATTCTAAGCAAATATTTAGTGTCTTTCAGTACATAAAGTTCAATAGTCACTGTAAATTCATATGAAAACGAAACCCACTTGTGAAGTATGATAATATTCAAGACATTAGGAAAAATAATTAAATTAATCAAACACATTCTAAAAATATTTGAGTACTATATGCATCTAGGGTCTTATATATAAAATTTCCCCAAGACAGTCGATAGACCACAGTTTGTATCATTGGGGTAAATCTACTTTGAAACCATCTGAGATGTTGAACAGAGAAAACCAGTGCCATTTAGTTATTGGCAAAGGCAGATGGTTGGGAATTTAGTGTGTCTTTTCATGAATGAGTGAGGAGATTTAATAATAAATGCAGAGTGAGAATGAGGTGGCCATTAAAGTTTTATGAAACTGTTTATTTTAAACAGCTTGGAATGATAAAGTCACCCACATGAGCCTGTGAGCACCATGCTAGTCTTTCTGTAACAATATTTTATCAGAAGAGACTAGAATTTTTTAAAAATTCCTACTAGTCATTATATTTTCATTAATAATTCAATTAAAAAATCTAATAGAATCCCTTATGTTAACCAAAGGTGTACCAAGAGTTTGAGAGATTTACTCATCATGTACAAAACGTGCCAGTGACAAAATGTTGAACTAGGGTAATTGATCATGGTAGGCCAGCAGTGCTAGTGCCAGAGAAAGACAAGGTGCATTTTGACACTTTTTTTTCTTGAGGTGGAAAAAGAACACTGTAACAATAAGTAATATCATAAGCTAAACATTCATTTCYCTTTCTTCTATAACTTTGCTATTTTTCTTCTGTTTCTTTCATTTTCTATTTTTATTAAAGCAACAGTAGGAATAAGAATCATCAACAATACTCTTGGACACTGGCTTTAGGAAAGGAAGGGGATGATTCATGTATTTATTTATTTATTTATTTATCTATTTATTTATTTATTATTTGTTACTGTTAGATTCTAAAGACAAAATTGTTTCATAAAGTTTGGAGGAAGGAGTTTATTATAAAACTAAAATCCTGTGAAATACAAAGTAGTAATTTTCTTTTTAACTGTTTATTACTTTAGAATTCAGATCTTCAGTTGTTTGAGTTTGTTCATAGTCTCATACAGACATTACAACCTGAGTCAAGGCTTGATCACAAGAGACCTCTATTCTCTATTGGCAGATTCTACCTGCATGTTTTTTAAAGCTGTTTTGTCATGGGACTGTCTGACCTGTGTCTTAGGTGTGTGTTTGTATGTGTGTCTGTTTCTTTTGCTATTTCTTGTATGTTCCATTGGCTCAAATATTTCATGTATGTCATATATTTCATTATGTTTTTTCCAGAGCACCAGGAGAGATCTGTGGAATTATACTAGTTTGAAAAGCTCAGAATGAGTTTAGTCAATCATTTAAAAAGTTTAGTTAGTATTGTTTAGGAGTTTAACATATTTTATGAGCAAAAGTAATATTTTGCTGCTATATTAGATCAAACTATATGATTTTAAACATTCTTTATTTCATTGAGTTTTCCTCTTTTTTAGTAAAGCATTGAGAGACTTTTTGCAATGAGCCACGTTCAGTTCTAAGTCTTGTCCCTTTAAATGGCATCACACCTATGCCATGGTTTCTGCACCAAAGAGTTTCTTTTTTCTGCTAACCTCTTGAGGTCACAGTGATGGTTTGAAGTCTAGGCAGCAATTCCCTTCAAAGAGTAACTCACAGCAGGACTTGTGCAATAAGGGTGTTCTTGATTCCAGTATTCACATATATTCTGCTTTACTTTTTAGAAAATTTGGTTCTGAGGCTACTACAAAGGCAACATCCTTAAAACATATCATTCTCTATGTCTGACTATAGCAAAGGCTTATATAATGACATTGGAGATGGACTGCTAAAATTTTCTCCACACAAATATCATTTAAAAACTACCTTGTGGAGTCCTTGATCCATCCCGTGCTCTTTGCTCTAGAGTCCCTCCCATTCACCTTTGAGAAGGGCTCCAGGGCCACTTTCTGGAGACAGAGGGAAGACAGTATGCCCTTCCAGCCATGCATGGATCCCATGCATTTAAGTATTTATTCTAATTGTGGGTAGAATGTGAAAGGAGTTGAGTTTCAAAGTATGAAGTTGAGAATAGGCATGTTAGAATCCCACTTTTACCAATTATCAGCTACTTCAGTTTCTGCATCTGATATGGAGTCATAGGGCCTGGTGTGAAGAAGAAATGAGTTCATTCATATAATGATTCATGTCTGGTGTACCCAGTGTTACATATGAAATTATCATCTGAAAACTGTATAGTAAAGGTATACCTTTATTAGGATTATAGGAGGGATTTTTCCAAAGCTCAGATAATAAATACCTCAAAAGCTGTAGTTATAATTTATGCAACTTAAAAGGGATAAGAAGAATTATTGTTATTAACTTTACATTAATTAATTTTCCATGATTGATCATACAATACAAATTTTAAAACTTAAATACCTTAACTTAAATTAACTAATGCAACAAAGATATATTGCATTTACTATATATAGGACAACAGCGAATTTTTAGGCAACCTACAAAATTGAGATAGAAAGTATTGCTGTAGCAAAATATTCACATGTGTATGATATTTTTGGATTTATGGCCAGTTCCAAAAGAGGAAGAATATGTTTAGTATCATAGTCCAAGCCAAAAATCCATAGTGAGAAAAATCAGTAGCTTTCCTCTACTCAAAGGATAAACAGGCTGAGCAAGAAATTATGGAAATGACACCCTTCACAATAGCCACAATATTACATACCTTGTTGTGACTCTGACCAAACAAGTAAAAGATCCAGATGACAAGAACTTTAAGTCTCTGAAGAAAGAAATCGAAGAGGGTCTCAGAAGATGGAAAGATCTCCCACGCTCATGGATTGTCAGGATTAATATGGTAAAAATGGCCATCTTGCCAAAAGCAA
The DNA here is from genome assembly GCA_002335545.1 of Apodemus speciosus. Taxonomy (NCBI): domain Eukaryota; kingdom Metazoa; phylum Chordata; class Mammalia; order Rodentia; family Muridae; genus Apodemus; species Apodemus speciosus. The sequence continues at coordinate 53,842 of BDUI01002319.1, read as the reverse complement.
TCTACAGATTCAATGAAATCCCCATCAAAATTCCAACTCAATTCTTCATAGAGTTAGAAAGAGTAATTTGCAAATTCATTTAGAATAACAAAAAAACCCAGGATAACAAAAACTATTCTCAACAACATAAAAACTTCTGGGGGAATCACCATCCCTGACCTTAAGCAGTACTACAGAGCAATAGTGATAAAAACTGTATGATACTGAAACAGAGACAGGTAGGAAGATCAATGGAATAGAATTGAAGACCTAGAAATGAACCCACACACCTATGGTCACTTGATAATTGACAAAGGAGCTAAAAACATCCAG
>BDUI01002318.1:82875-125139 GCA_002335545.1 Apodemus speciosus | reverse complement strand
AAAAAAAAAAAAAAAAAAAAAAGCCAGAGGCAATGGAATGTATGTGTGCCGCCGATCCTAAGGCTAGACAAGAAGCAGAGATGGGAGAGTCACTCAGAAGTCCCCAGGCCTGCTAGCCTGGAATCCACTGCACAGCAGCAAGCGCAGCAAGATCCCCTTGCCTCAGCGAGGTGGACGGTGGCAGGGTGTCTGGAAAGTTGTCCTCTGACTTCCACAAGCACATGCCTACACACACACACACACACACACACACACACACACACACACACAACACAATTTAAAAAGCAAAATAGAGGCAGACTTTTTTTTAAACTTACGGTAAACTTATTAAATGCTCAAATTATTAACGTTTAAGTGGCAGTTATATTAGGGAATCATTTAAAAAGTGAGGATTTCTGAGCAATCAGTTTATGGGTAACTTTCCGCTCATCTGTATTTTCTAACTTATCTTTAAAAAAAAGCCTGATTAATTAAAAATAAATTTAATGAACAATGACAAACAAAACAAAAACGAAGGCCCCCAAACCTCGAGTGTATGTAGAAAAGAAAGATCAGTAGCAAGAGCTCTGCTCTTGTGGTCTCGGTGTTTGCACTTAGTGTCCGCACTGCTCTCATTTTATAAACGCGTGGCCAGAAGCCTTTCCTTCTCACAGACAGACACTCTGGATTTCATGCTGTCCAGGCAGACGCTCTCACGCGCCAAAGAAAAGGAACCCAACCTTGTGGTAAAATGCGAGGCTAGGCCCAACKCGATGAGCTCAATGTCTGGGGACCTGGGTTCCAGTCCTCACCAGTGTTTCTGAACTGAAATGAGGGAGGGCACCTGGCTCAGAAGTGGCAGAAGGAGGAGGAGAAGGAATAAAAGGAAAAGGAGGAGGAAAATCTGTTTCTCCTATGGGCGTGGCAGCAAACACCTGTAAGCCTAGCATTTGGGAAGTTAGGATAGAAAGATGTAAGTTTAAGGGTACCTGTGTTACACAGAACACAGTGTCCAGTTAGAGTTTCTGCTGCTGGGACAAAGTCTATCACTCGCTCATGACAACTGCCCTGGCACCCACTGGCACCGCTCACAGTGATCTGGCCTCTCCCACGTTAATCATTAATCAAGAAAATGCCTAACGGGCTTGCCTACAGGCCAATCAGATGGCATTTGCTCAACAGGGTGTCCTCTTCCTAGATGCTTCTAATGTTAATTTTACAASAAACAAACAGACAAACAGGACACAMATGTTCAAGACATGAGGTACATAACAAGATCCTGTCCCGGGGGGTGGGGGGTGGGGGCTGGGGAAATATAATTAATTATCTAATTAATTAATTTTGGAAAATGGAGCTCCCCAGTAGGCCTGGCCCCAGCGCTGGGCACCCTCATAGATCCCTTTGCATACTGAAATATGCCAGAGACTGGTCAGATCTCTGAGATTTTTCAGATTTTCAGTCCGTTCCTCATTAAAGTGCCAATCCTGGCCATCTGCAGTGTGTGGTGCCTGTGAGTCAACTTTGAAAAAGTCCAAACACCAGAGAAGCGGAACCCATTGTTCTCACGTCCACTCCCAAGGAAGAGCGGGGGCCCTTTAAAGGAGACCAGAGGCCGMAGGGTGCATTATTTCAGGTAGCCCCAGATAAGAAAGGTGGTGTGCGCTGGAGAATGAAGTCCTTTCAATCCAAACCACAGAGGACAGAGCACAAACAGCCAGGCCCAGGCCTCCCAAAAGGACACTGAGCATCTGCCAGAACATAAATCAAACTCCTCAGAATGCAAAGAATGCTTCAGATCCATCRCAAAGAAAGCCTGCTTTTGACAAAGCACTTCTTTCGGGTACCTAAATTCCTCAGATGATAGCAAGGGTTGCCTGGCCAATCCTTGGAAAACCCAAGCCTTTCTAAGTGTAAAGAAACTGTCCCCTTCCTGTCTGCACCCAGTTTCTGGCTATGGCAGGTGGAAATGGAGCAAGAAAGGGAAATACCGCAAATCTCCATTACGTTTGAGTTGTAGGGCACAGAGTTCCCTTTGGGTTGACTGTTCTAGGTTAACCCTGCTCCCCATGGTAATACTGGCCCCACATAGTTTATTGATCCCTTAAGTAAGGTTAGCCTGGACTGAGATATGATGTAAGTGTAAAATATGTACTGATTTTGAATTTGAAGACTTTGTATAAAAAAGTATAAATTAGCCGGGCAGTGGTGGCGCACGCCTGTAATCCGTAATCCCAGCACTTGGGAGGCAGAGGCAGGCGGATTTCTGAGTTCGAGGCCAGCCTGGTCTACAGAGTGAGTTCCAGGACAGCCAGGGCTACACAGAGAAACCCTGTCTTGAAAAAACCAAAAAAAAAAAAAAAAAAAAAAAGTATAAATTATCTAGTTACTAATTCTTAAATTGTATTTTTAAAAATAATATCGTGCGTGTGTGGTTAATTAAAATGTGTTAAAGTTGATTTCTCCTGTATGTACTTTTCAAATTCAATTATTAGTTTATTTTAATTATATCTATTGTAAGACAAAATCAGTTTAATAATAGCACAGACCTTATTTTTTTTCTAGATATTTACTGAGGCTATAGAAATGTTGTAATATTCGCTTTTAAGACTTTGCTTATTTCTATTTCATGGCCATGAATGTTTTTCCCGTGTCTACATAATATGAATATACCCAGTACCAATGGCACCTAGAAGAGGATGTTCGATTCCCTGGAACTGGAGTTGCAGACAGTTGTGAGCTGGTACACAGGTACTGAGCACTGAACTTAAAACCAACACGAGAGTCGCCGGCACTCTTAACTGCTGAGCCATCTCTCTAGCCCCAACCTTAGCCTTCTGAAAAATTTGTAAACACATAAACATTTTACATGTTAATGGGCGACCCTATAACGGTCCTGTGTGTATAGGCTGTGTGGTATCTCCTCAGATACAAATTACTCCTTGTTTTTTAAAAAAACCTTCCTATTGTGTTCATGATGTGTGTATGGGGTGGGTACATCAGAGGACAATTTTGTAGACTTGGTTCTCTCCCTCCACCTCTACGTGGATTCTGGAGATTAAACCCAGGCTGTCAGTCTTGCTAGACAAGTACTTTGCCCTCTGAGCCAGCCCCTATCTATATAAGGAACATCCTTTCCTCTGGCCTTTTGTGACTCATAGCACATAACAGTCTGTCAGCACTCTGCTGTGGTGTACCAGAGCTCCTTGCTCCTAACCTCAGCCTAGTGTCCTCTGTCCAACCATTTTCCCAATCACTCCCTTTGCATGGGTTTGGATGTGGCTACTCAGAAGACTTGAAGCACACAGGCACCTATCTGCTTATCTTACACTTCTATCTGACAGTCATGCTCTGTGAATGAAACATAAGTAGGTGCTACCAACCAAGCAAAAAGCCATTGTCTTTCTAATCTGTTTTAAACAGGACAGCTTCCATTTTCAAAATACTTTTCTGTGTAACCTTCACTGACATAGCTATGAGATTGTCTGTTGAAATTCCCTGTGATGTAATGAGAGATCTTCTCTTATTTTGATCTTCTTAGTCTCTCGGTCCCCCAAGGTTGGRAATATGTTTGATCCTATGATTTGCACGGCTGCTTGCCCACTGTGGAGCAAGTAGGTCTAGCTTCCTTCAGAAGTGATCCGTAGCATTTCTTGTCAATGCCAACTGCCTTCTGGTAGCCACGTCTGGTGGCTGCTCACCAGTGTGTGTATGTGTTCTCACTAGTGTCGTGTCTGTAGATGGACTACGTTCTAATCGGTAAGCACATTACTGAAGAGTGAAGGGGAGCCGGGGAAGACAATAGAGTTCTGACCATCACTGACCAATACTGCTAAAGGAAATTCAGTATCAAAGACACTCCGCTTTGCAGAAAACTTGAAGTGGATGTATTTCCTTAAAGAAAGGGGAACAATAAAATTAGATCATAAGAGTATATAGAATATTCAATGTTCATCACAGGAAGACCTTGGTCTCTGAAGGGAAATCCGGGTAGAACGACGTTTAGATGTGAATATAGATGTGTTTTCTTTAGGTTAGATCTAATGGAGCGCAAGCATAGCCTCAAGCTTGCTGGGCACTTGGGATGCCCATGCTTGCTGGGCACAAGCATGACCAGGGATGACTTAAGGCTTATGGTTCTCCCGCCTCTTCTTCTTGAGTGCTGGGATGACAGACTTGCGTCAGCATACCTGTGTCATGCAGTGCCAGGGATGGAACTCAGCCTTCACACATGCTAGATGTCTTAGTTAAGTTTTCTATTGCTGTGAGAGACACCATGACCAAGGCAACTTTTATAAAGGAAAACATATGGCTGGAGCTGGCTTACACTTTCAGAGGTTCAGTCCATTGTCATCCTGACAGAAAGCATGACTTTAGGTAGGCAGACTTGGTGCTGGAGGAGGTGAGAGGTCTATATCTTGATCGGAAGGCATCTTRGAGGAGACGGGATCCCTTCCACACTGGGTGGAGCTTGAGCATAAGAGACCTCTAAGCCCACCTCTACAGTGACATACTTTCTTCAAAAAGGCCACACCTTCTCCAATAAGGCCACACCTCCTAATAGTGCTACTCCTAGGGGCCAAGCATTCATACACAAAAACCTATGGRGCCAAACTTATTCAAACTACCACACTAGACAAGCACTTTGCCAATTGAGTTATATCCCCAGCTCTTGAATATGGATTGTAATGCCCAGTAAGACATGTTCTGAACTAAAGAGTACTAGAACCTGTTAAGACTCTTTGTACGTTTAACTACAAATTGAATTCTTCTTACTTGATGGTCWAGCATACATGAATACATCTGTCACCTACCTCCAGCTTTTGTTTGTACATGCCCAATTTGTCTTAAGCTACCCTTTGTGGCTGGAAGCTTTTCAGTTCCTACAAGAATTCTTTGTGGGGAATATGGAGATTTTAAAGTATAAACCTAAAAGGCTTATGAGATTATAATATTTAATTTTGAAATATTTCTTCTCTGGTTGTTTGCACCAGTAAGCTATTATCAAAACAAGGATTAGCTAAAATCCAGCTTTTGCCTGTTATAGCAAATCTGTAGGTCAAAGGGAGGAATTTGAAAAAAAAAATCACAAACACATTTCGAAGGATTAAGCAAGTCTCTGAAAGTATGCCGCTGGGGGACACCCTTCACTTCTCCCCAAATGCTTTGTGGGCTTTATTTAATTTCTATAAAGAAACACAATAAAAAGCTGAACACCATAGCATAATATTCTGGGAAATAAAAATTCATTTGCAATGCTAGCAAAATCTCACCACATTTACAAAAAAGCACTTNAGCATACATGAATACATCTGTCACCTACCTCCAGCTTTTGTTTGTACATGCCCAATTTGTCTTAAGCTACCCTTTGTGGCTGGAAGCTTTTCAGTTCCTACAAGAATTCTTTGTGGGGAATATGGAGATTTTAAAGTATAAACCTAAAAGGCTTATGAGATTATAATATTTAATTTTGAAATATTTCTTCTCTGGTTGTTTGCACCAGTAAGCTATTATCAAAACAAGGATTAGCTAAAATCCAGCTTTTGCCTGTTATAGCAAATCTGTAGGTCAAAGGGAGGAATTTGAAAAAAAAAATCACAAACACATTTCGAAGGATTAAGCAAGTCTCTGAAAGTATGCCGCTGGGGGACACCCTTCACTTCTCCCCAAATGCTTTGTGGGCTTTATTTAATTTCTATAAAGAAACACAATAAAAAGCTGAACACCATAGCATAATATTCTGGGAAATAAAAATTCATTTGCAATGCTAGCAAAATCTCACCACATTTACAAAAAAGCACTTYAAAATTTAACAGCATATTTCTATAACCCTGGGACTTTGGGATGCTAAGACAGGAGCAGATTCTCAAGATCTAGGCCAGCCTAGGCTACACGGTGAGATCCTGTTTTGTTTTGTTTTGTTTTTAAATGAGGCTTAGGGCTAGACAGATGGCTCAGTAGTCCTTAAGAGTACTTGTTGCAGAGGATCCATGAATATCTAATCTAGAAAACACACACACACACACACACACACACACACACACACACACTATGTAAATTACATGCAAATTGAGGCTCAGTGTTTAAGAACCACTTGTTCTTGAAGAAGACTAGGTTTCTATTCCCAGCAAACACATAAAGGTTTACAACCATTAACTCTAGTTCTAGGGGATCCAACACCCTTATTTTGACCTCCACGGGCCCCAGATATACACATAGGCAAAACACTGATGCATGGTAGAGTTACTAAGTCTTTAACACACACCAACAAACAAAAAGAGCAAGGCTCAACAGGAGCAGTAGCAAGCAGGGCAACCTGAGTTCAATCTCCACAGAAAAGTAAGGTGGAAGGAGAGAACCAACTCCACAGACTGACACTCTGACTGCCATTGTACGCATGCTCCCATGCTCACACACACACACACACACACACACACACACACATGCTCATGCACACACGTGTGCGTGCACACACACAGGGACATAGACACAATATTCAACAAACAAAATCAGTAGCAAAACCTGACTTGCATGGAAGAGCAAGGGAAGGAGTGGGGTGGATGAAATACCACAGGGATGGCATCGAGATGAAGGTCACCTGACCTGACAGCTACAGAAGTCTGGGAAGTGTTCAAAGTTTCCCTGCCCTCTTATCAGTTAAAGACAATTTGTGTTTGCAATATTCCTAAAAACTCAACGGGTTCTGGAAGACTAGGCCTAGGCCATTCAAACATTTGTATATATTTGATACCTGAGATGAGCTGTATTAGGGAAACTCATGGCTGAGCTGTCGTTTGAGGGAAATGGGAGCTAGCAATTGTGAAAACTTGGAGTAGAGTAGTTGTGGGATGTGGACAGACTTGCAGGGGGTTGTTGTAGTGAGGAGAACACAGCTTCCTCACCTCGGGGCTCTAAGAATGTCAGGAACAGGGCTGTGCAGCGAACCCTGTGCAGCAGTAGTAGCCATTTCCTTGGCATTCAGCCGTGCTGATGTTAACAGATCCTGAAAAAATAAGCCAAAAGGCAGAATAGAGGTAAAGGCAAACTTCACCTGACTGAAGTTTCCCAGGGGTACCACCTCTGTCTCCAGTCAGGGCAAACCTAGGCTAGGACCTCCTGTTACCCTTTCATTCCTTCAAGGACAAATCTGTTCCTGTGTCATGGTTTGAATATGCTTGGCCCAGGGAGTGGCACTATTAGAAGGTGTGACCCTGTTGGAATAGATGTGTCACTGTGAGTGTGGCTTTAAGACCCTCATCCTAGCTGCCTGGATGTCAGTCTTTCACTGGCGGCCTTCAGATGAAGATGTAGAACTCTCAGCTCTTCCTGCATCATGTCTGCCTGGATGCTGCCATGCTCCCCTGTCTTGATGATAATGGACTGAATCTCTAAACCTGTAAGCCAGCCCCAATTAAATGGTGTCCTTATAAGAGTCGCCTTGGTCATGGTGTCTGTTCACAGCAGTAAAACCCTGACTGAGACAACCTGCCAACCAGATTCCCACGGTCACCAAACCAATGCTAACAATGTTCTGGAATGTATTTGCTTTTTCAGTTGAGCCTTGAAACTTCACCACCATTCATAACACTGATGCTTTTTRTTTGTTTTGTTTTGTAAATAAAAAAGAAGAAGGGAAATAATACAAACAGGTAAAATAGAAACAAAATAGATTTCGGGGAGAAAATCAATTTTAGAATAGGAGCTAAAAGGGATGATAGATACGTTGATAGGTTGATCATCAGGTAGATTGATGATAGAACTGCATCCTCCAATTGACTGAAACTTCTTGTCAAGTTGTTTTATTACTCAAGATAATTAGCCCGTCCCGGAATAAACAACGGTCCTTTATGTGGAAACATTTCATTTCATAAAATTCTTCATGATCTTAGACACTATTTGTACGCTAATGAAAACATTTCTAAGCACAGCATTGGGCGCCCTTTTCTAAGCTTCTGTGTGGCTGCACAGCTCAGTGAATTAGAGCTGTTCCAGGATCCTCTTCGTATTCAGTCTGACTCGGGCATCGCCCCCGGTACACTTGCTGCTTCTCTTCCTGGTTTGAAATTGCCAGCCTCTGCAAACTTATCACCAAGTTCTTGTTTTTCCTTTGAGAAAATTCTGATCTTTTAAACCCCACAAGGAACTGGGCTCTTCTGGGCACATAATCTCAGGCCACCCTTYCTTCTGTCCCCCACGTGTCATGCACAGTGACACATTCTTGGGATCTCCATTTCTATACATCAACGGCAAGATGAAGTCACCAGAGAGGAATGCAGATCCCTGCATAGCACTCAGATGAAGCTCACAGTCTTCCTTAGAAGCTTGGGACACAGAGGCCGTCAGTGCTTAACACTGAATCTGAGGAGAACCCCTTGCATGTAGCGTTTGCAGATTTCCCTGCCATGATAGAGTCTGAATGTAGAGTTGGGAAAGTCTACTACAGCAGTCTATTTGCATCATGTCTGATCCAGAAGGGACCGCAAAAACATAGACAACATTTAGTGTAGCAACAGTGATCAAGTGACAACTTTGGAGTATTTGTTACTTCTGATTTTKATGCATGTAACAATCATCATCATCATCATCATCATTATTGTGTGTATGTATGTGCCTTTGTTCGCATACATGCAGGTGTATGCCTGTGTGCACAGGTGGGTGTGCATGAGTGTATATGTGTGTAAGGAGGCCAATGGACAATGTCTGGTGTTGCTTCTCTGTAATTTTCAGCCTGGTTAATAATAATAATTGTAATAATAATAATAATTGTTGTTGTTGTTGTTGTTGTTATTATTATTATTATTATTATTATTATTATTTTTATTTCTACACAGTCTCTCTCAAGTCTGAAACTCACCAAGCAGTCTAGACTGCCTGGTTAGCAAGCTCCAGGAATCAGCATGGTTCCATCTCCTTAGGGCTGGGCTACAAGCATGTAATTTTCTGTTTTAAATGTTAAGTTCTAAGGATTGAACTTAGGTCTTTGTGCTTACAAGATATACTGGGTAGTTTTTATTGTCAACTTGATACTTGAAAGAGTCATCTGGGGAAGAAGGAATCTTAGTTAAGAGGTTGCCCAGATCAGATTGGCCTATGGCCGTGTCTATGAGGAATGATCCTGACTGATGATTGGTGCCCGGCTTGCTTGGGCAGTGCCATACCTGGGCAGGAAACTAGACAGCAAGCCTAGCAGTAAGGAACACTCCTTCATGGTTCTGCTCCAGGTTCCTGCCTTGCGTTCCTGCCTTAGTGTTTGTCAACAAAGAACTGTAACCTGCAAATGGCAACAAACCCTTTCCTTCCCAAGTTGTTTTTGGTCACTGTTTATCAGTGCGTTAACACAATGCAAACTAGAACACAAGACACTTTACTAGCTGGACTTTCTCCTTGGCTATCACCACCACCACCACTACCCACCACCACCTCCACCACCACCACCATCATCGTCATAATCATCATTTCTGTGAAACTGGAAATTTAATCCAGGGCCCATTCATACATTCTACCAAAGAGATCTCACTTCCCTTCCAAGGTTTCTGTTTAAGACATGGCCTTACTATGTAGCACAAACTGGCTTCAACTTTCAACCTTCTTGCCTCTGCTTCTTGGGTGCTGAGATTACCGGTAGTTACCTCTTGATTATTTAATTTTTTTTTTGGGGGGGGTGGGGGAGGGAATCTTCCAGACTATATATTGGCTTACATTTATTAAAATTGGGGTCTTGAAAGGCAATGTCTCCTTGACCCAATTCTTTTTTTTATTGGATATATTCTTTATTTACATTTCATTTCCCTTTTTCTGGTTTCCCCGCCCCCCCCATGTCCCATATGTCTTTTTCCCTCCCCTTGTTCCCCTATTCACCCCTTCCCACTTCCCTGTTCTGGTATTCCCCTGCACTGCTGCATTRGGCCTTTCCAGAACCTGGGTCCACTTTTTCCTTCTTGTCGGACAGCATTTGATAGGTGGATTGTGTCTATGGTGTTCCAAGATTCTAGGCTAATATCCACTTATCAGTGAGTGCATGCCATGGATGTTCTTTTGAGACTGGGTTACTTAATTTTTAAAATTTTGATTTTCCTTAGCAACTGGTTCACGAATCTCCTGAAATTTGACAACAGCTCTCAAGAGTCAATGCCCTGATAAGCCAGCAGTCTAGTTACCCTGAGGTGCCCTGAGCAGATGGCTCTCTTACTGGCACATCGAGTAGAGATCTGTTCTGGAAAAAGTCTTCCTGCAATGATAGCTGTAGAAAACCAGTCACTAGCAAATCCAGGACACAATCAAACTTTCTTTAAAACCCYGTGCTCATCTCTGAGCCATCTGGGTTTTCTTGGGAAATTCCTACCCTAGTGTTGACTTTACTCAAAGCTACCAGACRCTCAAGTGCTGGTGGCTTTTTGGCAAAGACAGCACAACTTCAGATGTAGCTAATGTACACGCAGAAGTCAGGAGGGAGGTGACCCTGTTATTCCGAATCACTGTTTCATGTGTGTGAAAGGTAATGAGGTTGTATTTTGCTTGATTGAACCATGTTTGGATTTAAATGAGTGTAATTTTCTGAAACAATAACATAAATCCCAGAGAAGAAAACCTGTCACAGGCAGGCAGGCAGAGCCAGAATAAACCATTCCGATACCGCTCCTTCCTCTTTCTCTGGGTGGCTAGTCTCCTGACAACCCAAAATATTATTTTAGGAGCTTGAGACACAGGGAGAGGACACAGGCAATCCCAGGGGAAAAGGTTACAATCACAGTTGGTGAAGAGAAAATACTCTCACGATGATAATATGCTGTGACATATTGTATTAAAGTGTGGCTTTTCCATGAGAAATCCCCCATCATTGGGTTCTCATGTAGGACAGGACTGAAGTCGCTCCTAATCTTCAAATCCAGTGCCTAAATGCTAGTGTAACTCGCTGTGAAACATGGTTCTCACACAAATCCTACCCACTGTAATATTTCTGCACAAAGCTGGATGTATCTGCCAGGATAATTCCCAGCAAAGAGAATTACAACAACCAAAGCAAAAGTAAACAGAATTCCTTCTCTCCTCTGAAAGCTCAGCCCGTCTTTAACTTGCATGCTAAGCTCTGCCTCGCACAGACTGCCCATGTTAGGGTTAAAGAGCCCACGCTGAGACGAGATGCTTAAAGAGAAGAGAAAATGAAAACGGCATGACCCCCTTGGCAGGGGATGTTTTGAAAGCTAACTTGGAATGGTTTGTTTAAAATGTACAGCCAGGGACTTTTCACCATGGGAAGCTCAGCTGAACTTCATCCGAGGACTCCTGACCTGGGGTGGCAGGACTGTGTACCTGAAGGGGTGACCTCCACCTTTAAACCCTTCAAAGTGAGCTTCCAGATACCAAACTATCTGGGAGGCACTGTGCGTCTTCTGCCTGTGTTACTTAGGAGAAGTTTTGGGTGGCTGTTTTCTGACTTTAGGGTGCATCTTTAGGGTCTTACTTCCTGATAAGACTCAACGGTCCTAAGGTCTGTGTGGTTGATTATACCATTGTGATGTCGGTTCATGGAGGGTTGCAGGTTAAATCCTGCCCCAGATCTCAGGAAGAATGGCCTTATCTTGAAAAATAAAGGTAGCCAAGCTCAAGTAAGCAAATACAGCTAGAGTGGAGACAGACACACACGCAGAGAAGACAGTAGGGTGAGATCAACAGAGGGTATGGTCACCAACAAAGCAAGCAGAAAAGGCAAACGTTAGCCTTCCCTCAGCCCTCAGGAGGTCTGATTTGTAGGCAGGAGTTGACTGTGTGTGACAATGACATTCTATTGTGCTTTGTGTCCCAGCCACAGCTGACTAATGCACCTAGCAGGGCCTACGGGAAACGAGGCAACATAAGGGGTTTCTTCTCCTGGATATCCATTCCTTCCTATTCTCTCAGCCACTCATTTACATTGTAATTTGTCTTGGTGTATGTTGCTTCTGGTACTTGATTCATTTCTCCCATAGAGAGAACTACCTTACCCACAAATCTATATGGAAGGTAACAGGGCACATCACCATAACGTCTATACGGAATGCAGCAGATATCTGCATATTTGGGCAACGGGTTTTTAAATGGAAATACCTTGCTGTTACTCTATTTCTACTTTAGAGGATATAGTCAGAGCTTGGTGTGGTGGCGCGTGTCTGTGACCCCTGCATTTGTGAAGCGGAAGCAAAAGAATCAAGAGTTCAAGGTCATCTTTGGCGACATACTGAGTGCATGACACGCTACCTTAAAAAAAAAAAAGACAAAAAGTTGACACTTGATGCAGAATAAAAATATTGATAATGTCCTAAAGATCAAGGGCTAATTATGTTAAATTCAATAAAAGGGATGAGGAGACACCTGATTGGTGGCTTGTGGGTGATCAAAGCTTAAGCAGCAGTATTTTCTAAATTCTCTGCAGAGAACACTGATAGCTGTCATAATTAGGAAGCCCCAATAAAATGGACCTCACAATATATAAAACACTGCACATGGGCAATCTTTATTTTAAATATTTATTAAAATATCATTTTTATTCCCAGGGACAAGAACAGAGATCATCTTCTGCTGAAACTTAGAGCTACATGACAGGAACAATACAAAAGAGTAAGTTCTGACGGACTCAGACCACCAGCGTCCGGTCCAGGAGGTGCGGAGCGCCACCCCAGTCAGTCCTCAGCAAGCTATGGTACTTCTTTGTATTGTTTTGTGCACATACAACCATGCGATATATACCCTTCATCCAACTTGAAAGTCCATTCATAGATTTCATATGAATATACTTGTTAATTTTCAATTTTCATTTCCGGGTAGCAGGGTTTTTAAGACAACCCATTATTTTCAAGCTGCACTGGGGCACATCAAAGCTTGCTCCTTTATGACATCAGTTTTCCCTGAATATTTCTATACATGATGGTATTTAGCAGCATCCAATTTGGTCTTTATGTTTCCTAATAAGCTTGAGCACCTTTGAATACATATAGCTGTTGTGTGTGTGTGTGTGTGTATGTATGTGTATGTGTGGGTGTATGTGTGTATGTGTGTGTGTGTGTGTGTGTGTGTGTGTGTGAGTGTGTGTGTGTGTTGCCTACACAAAAACATTGGCCACTTCCCTTTGGAGTTACATGTCTTTTTAGTGATATACTGGCCAGTGATTTACATATGGTATAGGTTAAAGGGGCAAGCTGTATTTTTTTTTTACCTCATTCCCCTCTCTCTTGCCTTCTCTCTACCTAGAAAGATGAAGGAAAAAGTGAATTTAAGTGTGGCAAGATTAAAATTTTATTGGTAAAAGACCGTAGAGCAGTTCTGTCCATTTTAGAAATAATGAAAATACATGTGAGATTCAGTAGAGTAGCCACTGACCTCATGTGGTTTTTGAAAACTTAAAAGTGTGGCTATTGTTACCGAGGGACAGTTTTAGCATTTTATTCAGTTTATTTTCTACGTGTGTGTTTTGCCTGACTCTGTGCACCTCACGCCTGCAGTGTGGCCAGTGGCCAGAAGAGAGCATCAGATCCCTGAGACTGGAGTTACAGAGGTCATGGTCCTCTACCTGGGTGCTGGGATTGAATCCTTCCTCCTCCAAAGAGCAGCCGGTGCTCAGCTCAGCCAGCTCTCTAGTCCCCTTTGTCAATTTTAATTAATTTAAAAAAGCCAAAGAGGGTCTGTGGCCCAAGACTTAAGCAGGGCAGGTCTTATATGAGTCAACCAGATATGGAGCAGCTGACAGAGAGGTGCTAAGATTCATGACACAGGAGGAGGGGGTTGGGGGTACAGGGGAGGTAGAGTGGGGGTGCAGGTGGAGTGGGAGAAGTTGGGGGTGTGTCTTCCTAAATGTTCTGGGACTGATCAGAGACTGGACTACAGAGTTTTGGGTGGCTAAAGCTATTTTCTCTTCCCTCTCACTGTGTCTGATGGTATTACTATAACTGGTCTTGCCTTTGCATACGACTTCATCTCCCTTGATCTATATCCTTCAGCATTTCTCAGTGAAATGAAGCTTTCCCAAGTACCTTTRCAGAGGATAAATTGAATTGTTGGCCCAGAACATTACAAAGTCCCTATTCYTCAGGAGGAACCAYATTTTACCATAAAGACCCTGGCAGATTTACCAGCTTTAGGTAACGTCTCATGAAGTTACCATGAGGCTCACAATGCTGGGGCCTTCCGGGAAGGCTCCCAAACACACCAAGATAGGTYGTRAGTTATCGCTCTGAACCACACCATCTCTTTGACCATAGAGGAGGTACTGGACAGCCACCATGTGTGTCAGGAACAGCCAGGGGACTTGTGAAATGAAGACTGCCTTTGCTAAGGGTGGGCACTTATGTACCTCATGAGTTCTGACATGAAGACAAGGTTCTTGTTCTAGGGAGCCACACCTTAAGAACCATGGCTTTGCCTAGTAAGCTAGGAATAGTTGCCCTAGGACTGGGCAATCAGCTCCACTCGGGAATTTGACAGGAAAAACAAAACAACACAGCACAGAGACCAGGCTGCTAGAGATGTCTGAAAACCCCCATCACACTGCCCTCGAGCTAGTCTGTTCTGTTCCTTCNGTGAGTGTGTGTGTGTGTTGCCTACACAAAAACATTGGCCACTTCCCTTTGGAGTTACATGTCTTTTTAGTGATATACTGGCCAGTGATTTACATATGGTATAGGTTAAAGGGGCAAGCTGTATTTTTTTTTTACCTCATTCCCCTCTCTCTTGCCTTCTCTCTACCTAGAAAGATGAAGGAAAAAGTGAATTTAAGTGTGGCAAGATTAAAATTTTATTGGTAAAAGACCGTAGAGCAGTTCTGTCCATTTTAGAAATAATGAAAATACATGTGAGATTCAGTAGAGTAGCCACTGACCTCATGTGGTTTTTGAAAACTTAAAAGTGTGGCTATTGTTACCGAGGGACAGTTTTAGCATTTTATTCAGTTTATTTTCTACGTGTGTGTTTTGCCTGACTCTGTGCACCTCACGCCTGCAGTGTGGCCAGTGGCCAGAAGAGAGCATCAGATCCCTGAGACTGGAGTTACAGAGGTCATGGTCCTCTACCTGGGTGCTGGGATTGAATCCTTCCTCCTCCAAAGAGCAGCCGGTGCTCAGCTCAGCCAGCTCTCTAGTCCCCTTTGTCAATTTTAATTAATTTAAAAAAGCCAAAGAGGGTCTGTGGCCCAAGACTTAAGCAGGGCAGGTCTTATATGAGTCAACCAGATATGGAGCAGCTGACAGAGAGGTGCTAAGATTCATGACACAGGAGGAGGGGGTTGGGGGTACAGGGGAGGTAGAGTGGGGGTGCAGGTGGAGTGGGAGAAGTTGGGGGTGTGTCTTCCTAAATGTTCTGGGACTGATCAGAGACTGGACTACAGAGTTTTGGGTGGCTAAAGCTATTTTCTCTTCCCTCTCACTGTGTCTGATGGTATTACTATAACTGGTCTTGCCTTTGCATACGACTTCATCTCCCTTGATCTATATCCTTCAGCATTTCTCAGTGAAATGAAGCTTTCCCAAGTACCTTTRCAGAGGATAAATTGAATTGTTGGCCCAGAACATTACAAAGTCCCTATTCYTCAGGAGGAACCAYATTTTACCATAAAGACCCTGGCAGATTTACCAGCTTTAGGTAACGTCTCATGAAGTTACCATGAGGCTCACAATGCTGGGGCCTTCCGGGAAGGCTCCCAAACACACCAAGATAGGTYGTRAGTTATCGCTCTGAACCACACCATCTCTTTGACCATAGAGGAGGTACTGGACAGCCACCATGTGTGTCAGGAACAGCCAGGGGACTTGTGAAATGAAGACTGCCTTTGCTAAGGGTGGGCACTTATGTACCTCATGAGTTCTGACATGAAGACAAGGTTCTTGTTCTAGGGAGCCACACCTTAAGAACCATGGCTTTGCCTAGTAAGCTAGGAATAGTTGCCCTAGGACTGGGCAATCAGCTCCACTCGGGAATTTGACAGGAAAAACAAAACAACACAGCACAGAGACCAGGCTGCTAGAGATGTCTGAAAACCCCCATCACACTGCCCTCGAGCTAGTCTGTTCTGTTCCTTCRGAAGAACATTGCTACCTAAGTTCTTTTGTTTGCATAAACTGCCTGCAGAAAGTTTCTGTTATCCATCTCTGAAGGAACTTTAATGAAGACATGAGCTTATCAGTTACCATTTTGTTAAAATTCTCAAACTGTTGTAATTTTAAAGACTAGAACAAATGTAGAACAGAGAACTGACCATACTGGTGACCAAATATCTCAGAAGCCTCAAATGGATCCAAGGATTAGCAGAAGCAGGGGGTCATCTTCATTCCTGGGAACCAGGGGAGAAGGGTTTGTTAACCCAGACCAGCATGATGTGGAAGAAGCAGAACGCTGAGGAGGGAAATCCACCACTCCTGACAGAAACACCACCCAGGGCTTCTCTGGAGAGGAGGAGGAAGACTGAGTTCTCTTTTCCTCTCTCTTCCTCCTGCCTCCAGTCTCAGAAGTGCCTCTCCTTGCTGTAAAGTCTCATCTGGAGACTGAGGACGGCTGGGCCCCATGGAAAAGAAGYTTCATGTCTAAGAATGGGCCAATGGGAACAGCACCATTCCACGTTGGAGGTCTCCCTTTCTTTTCTAAGTTCCTTTGGTCTACTGATGAATTAGCTAGTGTATGTACTACAGTACCTAACCATGTACTGTCATGAGTAATAATTGACTTAAATGAGATTATAGTAACTATTGCAAAACTAGGTCCAGCATGAAAAACTGCAAATAATTAGCATTTTTATAGTTCTCAGCCTCAGAAGTGTTTTTCCAGTATCTCTCTTTTCTTTTTATTGAAAATACATTTTTTTCCATACAGAATATTCTGATCATGGTTTCCCCTACCTCATCTCCTCCCGTGCCTCAGCCCTCCCAACTCCATGAATTCTCTCTTTAGAAACCAAATTGGCAAACAAAACAAACAAAAAATAACAAAGAAAAAGCATGAGAAGCACATAGACCTCCAGACAGACAGACAGACAGACAGACACACACACACACACACAAACCCACACAAAACCCATAAAAACACAAAATCGGAAAACACAATATATATGTAGAAGATCAGTAAGGTTAAAAAAAAAATACCCAAATTTGTTATGCTATAAAAAGTCTAAAAAAAATACCATCGAATTTATTTTGCATTTCCATCTACTTCTGGACAAGGGTTCTGCCCTCTAGTTTATATAGCCAGTGAGACTCTGTTGGAGAAAACCAGTTTTCCCTGAAAGCCATTTTCAACTGGAGATAGTGTCTTGGTTAGAGATGGGAGCTGGGATCCACTTCATCATATCAGCTCTGGAGCCTGATTTGGTTTGGACCTGTGAGGTCTCTGTGTGTGCTACCGTAGCTTCTGAGTTCCTAAGTTCTTCAGCCCTGTCTTGCCTGGAAGACACTGACTGTCTCCTTGGTGTCCTCCACCCCCTCTGGCTCACACTATCTTTCTGCCTCCTCTTTCCCCTAGTTTCCTGAGCCCTGAGGGGACAGGCTTGGTGAGGACATCCCATTTAGGACTGAGAGTTCCAAGACCTCTCTGCATATTGTCCAGTTATGGGTCTCTGTTCCAGTTGCCATCAACGGTAGTTGCAAACTTCTTTGAGTGACACACTGACCTGTGGGCATAGCAGAATGTCATTAGGAGTGATTTTATTACTATGCTCCTTTAGGAGAATAGCAGTTTGGTTTTCTTTTGGTCCACAGCTTGTCTTCTTTCCGGTTCATGGCCACATGCACAGTGTCAGGTATGGGGTCCATCTCATGCAGTGGGCCTTAGATCAAACCCTACAATGTTTATACCACCAATGCACCAGCAGGTAGGGCATACTGGCAGGTCATCACTGGATACAGAAGGTTTTGTAGATGTGTTGGTGTTGGCCTTGAGTACCTCCCAGAATGATGAACAGTAGTCAGCAGGTGTGAAGACTCTAGTTAGACGCCAGCTCAACCTCCCTGTGTTAGATGAGATATAGAAGTGCYGTCTTCAGCAATAGGCCCCGGTTATCAGTTTGTGGAAAACAAACAATAGCCTGTGGCAACTCTCTCTACTGAGGATCTTGAACGTACACTTGAGAAAACCTTACTTTCTGCTGCTCTTTACATAGCCCGCACCCATGCTTTCAGGGGCGTTCCACTTTCTTTTGAGAGCCTTCCCTGCTCTTAACCCTCACGATTCAGTGGACCTTAAACCATCTTTATTAACCCCCAACTTTGCTTTGTTTAAAAAAAATCATTTCTACTTGCTTCATCTAATACACAAAAGTATGGCATGTTCTTACAAGTAAGGAAACTGAGGCTCAGATAGAATATGTAACGCTTGCAAGCAAAGATGAAGCCCTAACCATAGTAACAGCTCAAGCCCAAGCTCAACATCCATCCTTAACTGCTGGGAAGTACCACTCTGTTATGAGACAACACCCGTAAGGTGATAGATGCTCATTTTTCTCTCTTGGTGTCTTATTTTCTCCCTGAAGTAAAACCTGTAACTAGAGACAGGTGATGCTATTTTGAAATATCGGCAACATGCCCCCATAATGCCTTTGTCTCCCACCCTTTCCACAGAGATGGTCTATGCTCAGTGATTCCAGGTGTTTCTAATTCATAGTCCATGATTGCTGGGTGAGGTGGGGTCTTTTGTAAGATAATTCCGGAACAGGATCAGTTATTTAATAAAAGTAAAAAAGCCTTTCTGACTTGGAATATAAACCAGGCTACAAAGAATGAATGCTTTTCATGGTTTCTGAGACTAAGGTTTCATAAAAGGAATTGAATACAGACATATACMATGAGTGTGTGAAAGTGTGTGTGTGTGTGTGTGTGTGTGTGTGTGTGTATGCATTCCTCTGTGACATTGTGAAAGTGTTTAAGCTTACACTGATTTCAGGTCTAAAGGTTTACAGATCGCATTTCTGATGCCAAAGAGCCATCTTGTTTCCCTTGGTTACCAGTGCAACAATGTGCAGGTATCAGTTTAAACTCATCACTACTTAATCGAAAACCATTTTCAAACACCAAGTCTTCTATTAAGAGTTGGTTGATAGAAAGCTCTCTCTCTCTCTCTCTCTCTCTCTCTCTCTCTCTCTCTCTCTCTCTCTCTCNCTCTCTCTCTCTCTCTCTCTCTCTCTCTCTCTCTCTCTCTCTCTCTCTCACACACACACACACACACACACACAAATTCCCTATTTGTAGTCTATTTTGCATGTTGTCCTTTATATGTGGAGGTAGGTGACACACCCTGTAATACTGTTATAGAGAATGGATCCTTTTTCTTTGAGCAAGAGTTTATTCCTTTTCTTTATTGCAGAGAACTAAGAGAGCTTGCTGAGAGGGTATTTCTCCTACAAAATTATTTCTCTGAGTGCCTTAACAACATGTTTCATCTATAAGGATAAACCTTGCCTGATAGAAAGGCTCCGAGTTCAATTTACTRACTCAGTAAAAATCAAGCTCACTGATTATGTTTCCACCTAAAAGCTTTCCACAGTTATAAGATTGGAGGTGCCTTTAGAATCATGCCAGGTCGGGTTTCTTTCTGAATATTTTCCCACAGCCAATTGTGCAATACATTAAGCCTACCCATTAGCTAGAGCATCACTGCTTGTACCCTTGTTCTGATGGCCAAAGGAACATTTGTGTTGTCTAGGTTCCACTTAAGATAATATTTGAAATAGAATAGATCAGAAGAGCAACAAAGCTTTCCTGCTTCTGTGGAGACAAACAGTTCTGCTCTGCACATAACAGGCTTGTCAAAAGAGGAGCAGTAACTTCCTCTTTCACAAAAACAGCATTTTCCCTCTCCTCTGAGATACTCCTCTAGTTCCAAGAATATATTTCACTTGAACCTTAGTGTTTGAAGCAGAAAAGGGAAATAAGTAGTGATGCGATATTCCACCAGCAATTAGGTGAAGAGTTGTTGGAAATTTCAATTGTCAGTGTCCGTTTCCTGAGAAGCGAAATCTTCATTTTGCTGGTGGAAGAGGGCATGTGAGCTGATCACAGCAGTGCCATTGAGAGAGGAATAAATACGGGTATTTTTTTCCCCTGTAAAAAAAGACGTTTGGAGATTTGTTCCCTCTGTTTAAGTTTCTCCCCTCTGGTGTTATTGAATGAGATCACGACACCAAAAACTTTTTATGTATTAAAACCAAAATCTTCCAGAAGGGTCAGGATTCCACTACACACCCTTTGCTAATACTTGAATACACATAAAAGTGTCTGAAGATCGGGGGCACTTCTTGAAGGATACTGTTTGCTTTAAGGTCTTAAAATTTTTATATTTTTGAAAGGAAATGTGTGGGGAACGAGGGTGGAGGGAGTGTTGCTGATTTTTAAATTTTATATATGTGTAATTAACTAAAACTTTTAGATATGCCTGTTATCTTCGGAGGAGTTGAGAGTCACCAGAGCGGGAAGTCCCTTCAAGGATGAACAAAAGCATGGCTGTCGATACTATTATCTCCACAGCAGCAGGCTTGCGGACGGACACAGGGCTGTGGTGACTGTCTTCTATTACACTGCATTTTCATTAGTGACAACCGCCGGTTTTACTCGGGTTAGCCAACTAAGCTGTTCCCAGCTTTCTTCTTGGTCACTCGGTCGCTCTTGGTTTATAAGGGAAGAAAGGAAAGAGAGGAGAAAGGTTAACTAGCCTAAAGTGTGGCGCAAGGAGATTTCTCTTTTTTTCGCGGCTGGCGTTGTTTGATCCTTGGAGACGTGGGGGAATACTGGCTCGGGATCCAACCCAGAACCCCTGGAGTCCTATGAATTAGTGGTTTTGAGCAGGAAAGGAAGAGAAAGGCTTTTATGGACCCTTCCCAGATGGGGGCAGGAGAGCCCAACCGAACAGAAGTGCCTGGTGTGCGCGAGTTAAGGACGCCTCTTGGTTCCGCAGCCTACCCGCTGGCAGGATCAGAGGTCAAGTCAAAGGGCACGGTCACTGGGTGCCTGGCCCTCTTGCCCAAAGAGTATGCCCCTGGGCTTCTGACTGACCACCACTGGTTCTGCTAGACTGGAGGGCGGGTCGGGGGCGGGGCGGGGGGGCGGGAAGGGGGCTGGCACAGAGGGACAGAGAGGCACCTCGGTAAATGTAGTTCCAGAGCGTGAAGATGGAGAGGCTGTTTCGGCTCTGTCTGTAGGATTCGGACTACAACTTCCAGAATCCTAAAGGCCAGCCAGAGCGTCCATGCGCAGTGGGTGCCATCTTGTGTCCTATCAGAGGAGGCGAGGGTGATGTCACCTGCGAGTTGGTAACCTACGAGCGGCTGTGAAGGGAACTGTTTAACCGGATCCCATTGTACCGGGAGCGCAGAGCGGCCTTTCCAGCATGCAGCGGCTGCTCAGGTGAGGGGACGCCTCGGCTCGCCCGCCGCACTCATTCATTAGCCGCACCGCACCGTGGCGCGGGGTGGGCGTGCTGGTTCCTCGCGCTGTCGCAGCGCGCCCTCCTGCTGCTTCCCGGAGCTCCCGGGCCAGTAGGTAAATATTAAACTCGTCCTTCAGGTTGGGTCTGGGTGGGAACAGGACCGAGACAGCTACGGGCTGCCAATCCAGGCTTTGGAAAATGGCTGCAGCGCGGCACGGAGCGAGGCAAGCCTGAAGGAAGGCGTCCCAGAGGATGGGGTCCCTCCCTTCTTTCTTTCCGAGGCGCTCGGTGGCAGTGGAGCCGGCCGGGTACATCTCTCTTCCCGGCCGCAGGCTACCCGGGGTCAGGGCTGAGGGAGCTGCGGCAGCGGGCGGCGCTCCTGGGCCGCTGGCTCTGTAAGATCCGTGGGCACGGCGGTGGCCGCGATTCCCCTGCCATCCCTATCACCTTCGGGTCAAGCCATACTCAAAACGGAGGGGGTGACTGTAATCCAGGCAGCCTCCGAGCTTACTGTGTGCGGAGAGAAGGAAACCTGGCATTGCGGAGGCCGCCGCGAGCCGGCGGCTAGCTGCGGCGCGGGGAGGCTGCGTCTCCGGGAGACTGGACGGGGTTCCCTGTGTCCTGCTTCGAGGGGCGCACCTCGGTCTTGGCTCTGCCGAATCGAGTCCTGCAAAGGGCACCTGGGCGTGGGCTAAACGCTCTTCTTAGAACCATGGAGGTGATGGGGTGGTGGATAACCTAATGATAAGGTTCGCTGTGGGGGCAGGAGCGCTGGATAATCGGGTTTATCTAACCGGTGCCCCAAACCAGCTGTTTGTGATTGGCCTGTCTTCTGACTGGAGAGGAGAGCAGGAGAGCGAAACGAGGCCCGGCCCGGCTGGACAACTCTAAAGTCGTCTTGCTTTTCTTTTCCCTTTCTGCGTCAGCTCCATTTGTTCGTTTACTCACATTCATGAAACCCTTCTACGGTCTTTTGCACGTTGCTTACAATCAAGGTTTGGGATGTTCTGTCCCCTCCCCATAAAATGTTTTACTGTGCACAGAAATAGATTCCTGCTCTCAGTCTTTCTCTTCCACCGTCAATGTTGGGAGAGCATCCATAGCAAATGCTACCCGTGACCGTTTTGCCCCCATTGAATTGGTAGTTTCTTGAGATTTGAGCCGGACCTAGTGAATTGAAGCATAGTTTGCCTGCAAGACAAATCCGGTTGCCATGGCGACCTCTGCCTTTGGAATCTTAACTGCTCGCACTGCTGTTTCAATTCGTTGTGGCTCTGCGGGCAGCTGGGAGGGTGTGGTCGGGGGTGTGGTCAAATTTTTGCCCTGGGCCCAGCTGCTCCCTCTTCCTCACCCTCCTGGCAGCTCTGGGGCTCCCCATATTCTTTCCTACATAGCTTGGACACCGTATTTTTTGGACCCTTTCCCCTCCCATGTGCCTATACATCATCTCAAAACGAATTGTCTGGGGCTTTTGTTCTAAGGTAAACTAAATTTGGAAGATGTTTTTCCTCCAACAAGTGAACTGTATCTTTCCATCATTATCATAGTTAATAGTACTGGAGGCAATTTACTTAACAAGGTCACTCTTCCCAGGCCTACACAGCTCCCTGGTCAGCAATTACCTCAAGTGCCATTACCTGTTAATGACAGAGCAATTAATAACTGAAGTTGAGTATGTATAACACAGACATAAAAATTTGTATAAAATCTAAACTCCAGCTGAAGACCCTTAAAGTGAAAGTCTGGAAGCTGAAAACAGGAGGCCTAGGTCCTGTGCCAGCACTTTCTGTGCTGTCCTGCTGTGGGCTAACAGTTACCTGTGGGGGCACCTGTCATCTCACTGCTAATGTAGATGGAGGAGTTCAGAGAATTCCTATCGTTGGTTTTAGGTTTAAAGTTTTGCGACTTGGAAAATGACTCCTCCTCCAAATAACACAAGGCTTAAACCCAGCTCGGACGTTGTAGCATTCAGTTTGTGTTGCTGGCCCCCAAACCAAGATCAAAATGGACAGGACAGCTATAGCAGTATTTTAAAATTTATAATCCACTTGATACTCCTATTATCCCAGCATCTGGACTTTTATGTTTTAGTCATAATTAGTTGTTTAGGTTTTGTGGTTTGCAGAGTCTCGATGAATGTAGTTTGTTACTTAATTGAACAAAAGTCATTTAAATTATACTAAGATGTTTGTTTTTCATCGCCTGTTTGCATTTTATTCCAAGTGTGGCATCTCTCAGAAATGGGGGGTGGTGTATATAGGAGTGTCCATGCAAGTGCATTCATGTGCAGGTTRATACTTGGGTTGTTGTGCCAAGTGGATAATGCTCGCTGTCTTAAGTAGGTAGTTACATCACGATGAGGCAGCGCTATCAGAAGTTATCACTCTCATTTACGTATTTATTTTTGTTCTAGGGTTTATAATAGCAGCAAAATGTCCTTCATCTATTAGCTTACTTGTCTATGCTTCTTGGTGCTCTTTGAAGGCAGGATCTTTGTCTTCTCAACCTTCCCAGAATTTGGAGCAGGTTTTTTAATAAGCATTTGTTAAATAGATATTAAGGAGGATCAGAAMTCCAAGGTTTGTAGTCTTTCTCCTGACAGTAACTTGTTGTAATGGTCACCCCTTTTTTGGTCAATACTTACACCTTGCTACAGTTCTTTCCATGAGTATAAAAATGATATATATATTTTGTTATTTTATAATTACTTTTGGAATACATTCACCTACATAGGTTATTGTTTTTCTTGTTATAATTTCTTAGTACACGTAATGAGATACTTTTATTGGTAATACTCTCCTTGGCCCAGATAATTTTCCCAGAAGGCAGATGGCAGGAAGCTAAGRAGAAAGACAAAGGCAAAGATAGTTAGATGCTTGTGTCAATCCCCCAGCGGCAACAGGAGTTGCTGGGAGACAGCAGTCTGTCATCTGGGCAGAGTGATTCTATAAACAGGATCTGCTGTTCCAGGCCAACTCTAGGAGAGGACATTAGTCTGGTGTTGGTAAAGTTGGTATGCAGTGGTCACATCCTGTGGGTCTGGAAAACTGGAACCATCTTGAGAAGGATGATAGAGAAAGGGTCATTGTAGGTCACATCCTTGAGTGGAATTTGAATCCTGGCTTTCTCTCCTTGGTGGATAGTTCTGAGTGTTGAGAATGTGCTTGTGCATAGAGNTCCAAGGTTTGTAGTCTTTCTCCTGACAGTAACTTGTTGTAATGGTCACCCCTTTTTTGGTCAATACTTACACCTTGCTACAGTTCTTTCCATGAGTATAAAAATGATATATATATTTTGTTATTTTATAATTACTTTTGGAATACATTCACCTACATAGGTTATTGTTTTTCTTGTTATAATTTCTTAGTACACGTAATGAGATACTTTTATTGGTAATACTCTCCTTGGCCCAGATAATTTTCCCAGAAGGCAGATGGCAGGAAGCTAAGRAGAAAGACAAAGGCAAAGATAGTTAGATGCTTGTGTCAATCCCCCAGCGGCAACAGGAGTTGCTGGGAGACAGCAGTCTGTCATCTGGGCAGAGTGATTCTATAAACAGGATCTGCTGTTCCAGGCCAACTCTAGGAGAGGACATTAGTCTGGTGTTGGTAAAGTTGGTATGCAGTGGTCACATCCTGTGGGTCTGGAAAACTGGAACCATCTTGAGAAGGATGATAGAGAAAGGGTCATTGTAGGTCACATCCTTGAGTGGAATTTGAATCCTGGCTTTCTCTCCTTGGTGGATAGTTCTGAGTGTTGAGAATGTGCTTGTGCATAGAGMTACTTTGTTTAAAAGGCTGCTTCTAGTGTTAGTAATAGGCTTCCCAGAACAAATAAGGTGTTTAAAAACAAAACCCAGTTAAGACTAAAACAGTTTCATTTTGTAAATATTTAGAGTATGGCTTTGGCTCGAGGATCTTAGGTTCTTCTGTGAAAACACTTCAAAGTTACAGCTGGATTGGAGGGACTAAGCCTTTCCACAAAGCTCAGTACCACTGAGAGCTTCAGGGTTTGGTTCAGAAAATGACCCACAGAGCTTGTCACCCAGGAGGGGTCTTCCCTAGCATCCTCTATTCTTGTGTTTCTAAGTCTTAAGTCTATATTCTAATAGTCCAGGAAAAAAACAAAAGAAAACTTTGCCAACTGAGGTTGCCAAACTTGTTTTCTCTACAGGGCACTCCAGTTGAAAGTGCTCCCTCCCCCACCCCCCAACCCCCCTTAGGATAAGGATTGTGAATTACTGTCACTCATTCTGGTATTAACTCAGTAATGGAAAAAAGTGTCCTAGTTAATTTTGAAGCTAAATACTCACAACGTCTGCCTTTTTTTTTTTTTTTTTTTTTTGCTTGTGGCTTGTGAGTAAGTCTGGTGGTTGGCAGAACAGGCTAAGGTGGGGTTATCGATTTTGAAGTTACTTGGTGCTGGTAGAGACCATGTCCTTACCTCCTTAGTATCTCTGCTGAAATGAGGACAGTTAAAGGTGAGATGCCAGCTGATCTCAGTGACCTATATTCTGCCCACAGCAGAGACAGGTGGTGGTTCACCTTTTATTTTCTGGTACTCTTCCTGCTGTCCCAGGAGCAGAGAACAGAGCATCTCCAAGGGAGTTTGCTTCCTAGTGTAAGAATGGGTTGTGTTTGTTGAATCTTAGGAGTAGAGCAACAAGGGTCCTGTCCCCACTACCTCACCCCCTACCTTCAATTTTTGAGGCAAGGTCTCATGTATCCCAGGCTGGTCTTAAGTACAGTAGAAGACAGGTTTGATTCTCTAGCCTCTGTCTCCCCTAGTGCTTTGCTTATAGACTTGTGCATGCTACAGAGGTATCCTACCAACAGAACTACGCATCCAATACTGTATTTGGCACTTGATGATAAAGCTTTTGAGTTTCCTTTTTGCTATATTTCATAGACATATATTTCATATAGACAGAGTATCTGAAAAAAGGAAATATTTTTATATCCGGTATTGAAATCTTTTTGGAGATTGTCCAGTTTCAGACCCTATTTGTGAGAATAATTTTTCACTGGATTGAATCCATCATCTGGGTACAGGCTTTTTCTCACCTAGTAAAGGGCAACAGACGCCTACTTTAACAGCTAAGAGGCTAAGAGGGGCCTAGTGTTCCAGTTTCCCTCCCTTTTAAGGTAAACTGTGAAAGCTCTTTTGAAAAAAAAAATGAAAACTTTAGCAGTAGTTAGACATGCAATCTGATATTGAGTATCCTTAGGCATTAAAATGACCCTTTCCCCTTCTCCCTGCCTCAAAAGAGAAGACTTATTATATTGTAGCAAATTTGGAGCCAAGTAAACAGCTGTAATTCTTAAACCAGAGCTACCATTGTGAATTAACTGTGGAAAACTAGGGAAGTGAGTTTCATTTCCAATGTAGTTAGTGTGACTTCCTGACGTCCTCTTTTGGCATAGAACTCAATATTGTGCAACATTGACAGTATTTGATGTAGACAATTGACTGAAGCATGAACTTGGCAATTTAGGGGATAATGGGCAAGCTGCACTGTAATAGCAGAGATTGCCAGGAAGAAAAAATGCAAACACAAGCCTGTTTACCATTAGGGTACTGAGACATAATACCTCTTTGCCAGACATTGACTTGGGGAGCTTTCTCCGTGTCCCCATCCATCTGGCTACATTTTTTAAGTATGTCATTCACCTTTAGCAAGGACCAGAGTTCATTTCTTCTGTAAATTGTACCAGGTTGGAGTTGAAGTTCCTTCTATTCCTGCCATGCACACAGTTCAGGTCACCTGTTAAACTGCTCTTTGTCCTTTTCACTTCAGAAGAAAATACCTGTGATGCGATTGGCAAACATTGCCTGTCTCGTGGGTGCTTTGAGTCTAGACTTCCAGAAGTAGATAGCACAGGTCTTAGCTGTGAGCTTTGTTGTTCACACATCTGGTTACTTTTTGTTTTTTAGAGACAGGCTTTTAGAGTCTAGTTATTTGTTGTTAGAGATATACAGAACAGTTCTAGATTATTGTTAGATCACCTTATTTTTGAGTCATGCACCTGTAGCTCACCATGGTGTGTGTGTGTGTGTGTGTGTGTGTGTGTACACATGCATGCACTCCCATACATTCACATACTCATACTTTTGGCTACAAAGCAGATTGAAACTAGATAATGCATCATAGCTATTCAGGGCACAACCATCACTGCCAGGAGCAAATGAAAAGTGTCATATTATAAAATGAACTGACAGAGTTTAGTTTCTTCAGACCCTGCTAGAGGCTAGGGTTTGTCAAGGAATTATGTTAGTTGTCCTCTTGCGAAAATTGGGTCAGAACTAGAGACAGTTCACTAACAGTTCGCCAGAGACTGCAGTCTTGTGTTTTTCCTTTGCTGGGGAATGGCAGGTATTAGCAGTGTTTTGGGGTTGCTTCTGGGCCCTTGCTTCCCTGCTGAACTCCCTGGGTCCATAGAAGTTGTCTCTCACACCCCGTTGTCCCATAAAGTCCCTGCAGATTTGTACCCGAGAGAAGCAGCTGGTAGCATTTACCAGACTAGCCTGACTGTTCTCATGTGCCTGTGTGTAGATATTTGCTTCGAAGCAGTTTGACAAAACTAAGCAGTGAAATGTTAGGCACAAGTTAAGCTGGGGTCTGCAGCTTTCTAACAAGAAGGGCCCTCCTGAATGAACCCTGAGAAGTTACTACAAACTGTTGGAAGGAATATTTTTTAATAAGACTGGACTAGTGAGATGGCTCAGGGACAAAAGTGCTTGCCTGAGAGCTGGAAGACTTGAATTCCATCCCTGGAAGGCAGGTAAAGGTGGAAGCAGAGATACTGTAACYTGAACGAACAGGAAGAGCTCTTTAGACTTTATGAAAACAAGACAGTGGATTAACAGCTGGTGTTAGTCCAGTATTAATGGCTTTTACTTAATTCAGGATGGTGGTGGCAAAACCTCACCCTGGCATGTCTGCTTTCCTCCCCCGTCCTGTTTTGTATGTGGCAGTCTGTTGGTACCGGCGTGCACCCCCAGCGCTTAGCCCTCAGTGGTCATGTGAGCTGAGAGTCAGGAAGGACGGAGAATAAATACATGCTTGAAGTGGAAGCCAGGGACTGCAGCGATGGCAGCGTGCTCTTTGAAGGGGAAATGGACAGGCCTGCTTTTATCGTTTTGTATTTTTAATCAAGACTAAGTAGTTTGTCTGTGTGTGCCCGCATGAGCTTGTGTGCACCACTTGTTTGCAGATGCCCCTGGAGTCCAGAGGGTGTCAGATCCCCTGGACCTGGAGTTACTGATGGTTGGGAGCCATCACATGGGTGCTGGGAATCAAACTTAGGTCYGCTGCAAGAGCAGCAAGTCGTCTTAATGCTGAGCCATCTCTCCAGCCCTGTGTTTGTATTTTTGAGATCAAGAGTAGAGACTAGATCGAACTAGAAAAACTCCGTGACCCAGTTGTGGCTTCAGACTCGTGAGTAGGCAACATATGACTGTAGAACTCTAGGTCTGTGAACTGCTTTCCCTGTGACATTTTCTGTCAGGGGCTGATTAAAAATTGAAATCAATCTATTCATGTATCTATGTTTCTATCTAGTCTATACATATCCAACCATCCATTAATCTGTCCATCTATCCAATTTCCTCTGGGTTGTAATTTGCTGACCCCGTTCTCAGGAATATGGGGCTGTCTTCACATGACCTGCTTCAGTATCAGGGGAGCCACCATCACTGGCCTTCTGATGTGCCATCCTCCAGAGCCCAGAACAAGGAGCGGAGCAGCCTGAGAGCGCAGCTCACACTGCAGTTCTCCCCTAGGACTCAGGCTGTTTTTCTAATGGAACGAGATGAGGGAAGTAGGTGGAGGGAGGACCAGGAGTTACTGGATTTCATTTATCTTATCACTGGTTTCCCTCTGGATTGTCTTTGTTTACAGTCTTCTTGGGCCAGGAATTCCTCTGCCGGAGAGTGTGCACATTCTCAGGGACATGCTGCTTTCACAGAGCATCCCACTCAGGGACGGGCATGCCAGGGCTTCCAGCAGAGAGTACGCCATGCACATACTCAGGGACAGATCTTTAGGGGCCAAAGGAAATGAATAATCACAAGTAGGCTTAAAGTTAACATCTGTATATAACTTATATTTGGCAGGAATCTGACTCTGAATGTCTGACACTCCGGATGGAATTTTTTTACCTGCTCATGTTTTGCAGTCACACACAGGGGAAGAAATGCCAACCGTGTRGTGTTCCGATTTGGGTGATCCCAGTGATTTGTCGGTTCCTTTCATCCTCTTGGGCTGCCTTCTCCTCATTTGTATGGCAGTGTGTACACATGGAATTCTTCTGGGTGTAAACCACACACTATTCGGAGTAGAGAATCATTAGAACAGTAATGACCTAATTTATTTAGCTGTCTCAGTAATTTGTGTGTAAGAGCCACTGTGTGCGTAGGTTCAATAACATCTGTTGGATTTGCCTGTCCAGTTTCCTATCCTGCTTTCTGCCCTGGGACATGGACCTGAGATCCTATTCATTTCTGGGCAGACCCTATCTATCCTCTGGGTCTAATGTCAAACACCGGACCACAGGAAGTTCCTGAGGATATGGGAGATGAAGCTAAGCTTTATCTTTTGGTGATATTCCATTCTATTTGAATTGGTAATTTCTTTAAGCTAGAGTAATACCAACAATGCTTGACAAGCTACTGTTGCCTGTGATGTCTTTTAGTCAGTAGTGGTTTCATGGGCTTAGTCCCTGTGTCCCAAGTAGGTCTAAAAATGCCTGTATAGACAAGTATGCCCTTGAACTTCTAATCATCCTTCCTCCCCCTCAGAAATGCTGGATTACTACCACACCTGCTTTACGATGTGCTGGGATCAAAACCCAAGGCTTTGAGCATGCTGGGTAAGCACTTCAGCCAAGTTATATCCTCCAGCCCAGCATTGCTCTTAAGCACTGAATGGCTGGTGCGTGCGAGCGTTTATTCTCCAAGCACCACAGATCTCACCCTGCCCTTGTGCCACATGCATGGCCAGTTACTTCACAGTGTTATCACTTTACTTCCTTGGCGGCCCTGGGAGCATTAAATGTGTAATTCTATAAAAATATCTTTACATTATTTATTGCGCATGCGTGCATATATGTGTGTGTGTGTGTGTGTGTGTGTGTGTGTGTGTGTGTGTGTTCTAGTTTGCTGTCTGTTGCTGTGTTAAACACCATGACCAAAGCAACTTGGGAAAGAAGGGTCTGTTTCATCTTATAATAAGAACCCTGTCATTGTCTGTCTTTGAGAAAGGAGAGGGAGGAACTGGAGCAGAAATCATGGAGGAATGCTCCTTACTGGTTCTCTCTCTCTCTCTCTCTCTCTCTCTCTCTCTCTCGCTCACTCTCTTGCTCTCTCGCTCTCTCGTTGTGTAGCTCAGCCAGCTTTCTTACCTAACTTAGAACCACCTGACTGGTCCTCCTACATCAATTATCAATCAAGAAAACGCCCCCATGGGCATGCTCCCCAGCCAGTCTGATTGAGACCACCCCCTAAGGAGACTCGCTCTGTAACTCTGGGCTCTGTCACCTTGACAGCTGAAGCTCACTGGGGAGAGGGAGGGAGGGAATTTCTGTGATGTGCACGTGTACCTGTGGAGGTCAGAGGACTCTTTAGCGACAGTCCTCTTCCATCATGTGAGTTCTGAACTCAGGTTGTCGGGCTTAGTTGCAGGTAGCTCTTATCTGCTGAGCCATCTCACTGGCTCAGGGGTATAATTCTTAATTGAAACCAAAGGTTTATGAACCAGTAGGCAGATGGTCCTTTCTTCTCCTCTGATCCCTCGTTTGTCAACCTAAGCACAGTTGAACACTGGCCTGGATACTGCTGCTGTGGGAGAGGTGCCGCAGCGCAGTGTTCAGCACAC
Source organism: Apodemus speciosus (assembly GCA_002335545.1). Taxonomy (NCBI): domain Eukaryota; kingdom Metazoa; phylum Chordata; class Mammalia; order Rodentia; family Muridae; genus Apodemus; species Apodemus speciosus. Next base: position 93,920 of record BDUI01002318.1, on the reverse strand, counting down.
CCCAGCCTGTATCCATGCATGCATACACGCTCACGGTGCCCTCCATTGTTGCAACACAACCGCAGAGCCTTCGGAYGAAGCCAGACAGTGTTTCCTAGAGGATAAAGTCGCCCCTGTGGAGAATGAGCGGGAAGGTTTTAGATGGTCCAAGGGCTTTAAACATTGAAGCAGGCTTGCGTGTTTAGGGATAAATTGGATTTCTTTTGGGAAGTGGAGCTGCTCCTGCTGGTTTTATTTATTTGGGCAGTTGGTTAAAGCCAAGGAAAAGGTCAGTGGATTAGACCCATTGGGGTCATTTCTCCATTCTTCCATGACCACAGCCTGGGAAGCCAGCCACATTTTAAGGATATGTCCTTGGTCACAACAGGGGACCCCGTGAGACACTGGTGCTAGCCAGGGTAAGCCCACCAGCGCCAATGAGTAAACAGCTTTGAAGCCTGTGGCCTGGGTTTGTAGGTCAGTTACATTATCTCTGGATAAGGAAGACAGGCTTTGGGGAATGGGAAAGCCAAAGCTCTTGCTGTTGTCAAAGGCCAGCATGCTTTGAAAACAGCTTTAGCCTTTAAAAAAAATGACAGCATGTCCCAGAACAGCAGAGAAGAGCCCTGGCTTGCTCCCCCCACCCCCCACTCCTGCCCTCTTCCACAGACAAGAATGTCTTTCAAACTTCACTCCAAAACTTGGGTTTTGGCACCACCCAAACTTGCCTTTCAGAGTTCAAAGTGAAAATGTTGTTGCACTTTAATTAACTGACCCCAGATCCTTTTTTGGTCAGCTAATGCAAAGATAATGTGTGAGGAGGCATGGCTTCCATTAAGAGGTTAGCCAGCACTTAGGGAGATGGCTCAGATGATGACATGCTTGTCTGGCAAGCTTGAGGACCCGAGTTTGAATACCTGACAGTCACCTAAAAAGGCACACCAGTGTCAGCCTGTAGACACNCAACTGAATGTTTTAAAGGGCACGTTTCCATTTCATTTAGCAGAGCTCTCTGATAGGAAAAGCATGCTGCAGTCTGCGCTGTACTTCTGCTTGCCCGGCTTGCTGCATTCCCCGTCTGTGGCTGGCCGTGGGATGCCTCTCTCTGAAAGGCCTAGGACAAGGGCACCATTCACGGGTCTCTCACAGCCCGGCAGGGCAGGCGCTTCAGACTCCCCCACTGATCTGGCTCTGGTTCTCTCCTGAGGTGACAGGACAGCAGCCAAGGCTGTGATTGTCTGAAGGCCRCCGGGAGGCTCCAAGGTCTCGYCATCTCCTGGCTTTTACCAAGAAGCAGCTGCCCTGTTGTCTTGACAGGACAACTGGCTTCCTCTCAAGAATTATTGAGGAAGAGACAACAATATTTTTTATTACTTATTTTAAGAAGTCAAATGTTATTTCCATAGCTGCCTTTTGTTTTCATAGGTCAGTTACACTCACTGTAGAGAGCCAGTCTGAGAACATGGAAATCTACAGGTGAAGATGGGGGAACCATGTTGGAGGCTGGCAACTCATTATATTTACTTTTATATTGTATTTTCAAGTGGGAACACRCACGGCTCCATGCTTCAGYCATGCCCCTCCCCCCAATAAATAATGTAATAAAAATTTCAGAACAAAGCAAAATGAAACCTTCTGCCCTGAGTGCAGATTCAGCATTTTTAACATTCCTGTTTCTGAAACATTTGTTGGGGTTGAGCTCTTTTCCCACAGAGGAGCTCAGATTCCTCCTGGACTTGACTTCTCCGTTATAAACAGTTAGCTCAGCCGCTTACATTCTCCAGTCAAGGGTCTCTTCCAAGTGAAGGGAAGGAAGTTACAGGGAGGAATCCTGCGCTCCAGCACACAGCGAGAGTCAGGAGAGCCAAGCCACTGTTGGGGAGATGTGCCGGAGGAACCCACAGTTCCAAGCATTTCAACTCAACTCTGTTTTGGATTTGTCTTCTTACCTAGACTCTCTCCCATCCAGGCAAGTGTTTAATCACTAAGTAACAGACCTACCTTTGTCCTCACAGTCATTTTACTGAGATTGCTACGAGGTTTCTGCACATCTATGTCCCACTGTGCCAACAATCTGTGTTGTTTCCAGTTGGGCTGTGCCAACTCTTGAGTAAGCCACTCCCTCTTGTTCCCTAATACCCCACCCAGGAGAGAACACAATGCCTTTCTTGGTGGACATTTGTTGAAAATATGACTTCAAACTAGCCATGTGGTCACTTCTTTCCTGGCTTTTGTGTGGAAAATAAACTCCCATTAGAAAAAAATTTACTCAGAGTTTCCACTATTTTCATAAATAAATAGGCTGGGAAGTCAGGCTCCTGTGTTTCAATACACCATTCCAGTCTTGTTAAAAATAGACACGTTTCTAGATATATTCCAGTGACTGATCATGAAGGGATGTTCAGTATATCATTTTATTTCCTAAAATTCCATCTAACCCTTTTCATTTCCCTGCACCTTTGTGTTTTTAAAGATTTATGTGTATGAGTGTATTTGCTGCATATCTGTATATGCCTGTATACATGCCCATTGGCCAAGGATCTTAAAAGAGAGTTAGATCCCCTAGAACTGGAGTTACAGACAACTGCGGGTTGCCTTGTAGGTGCTGGGACTCAAGCCTGGGTCTCTGCAAGAACAAGTGCTCTTGACACTGAGCAATTTCTCCAGCCCCTGTTGTGTTTGGAGAGAATATCTCAGTAGCCTAGGCTGGTCTTGAACTCCTGACCCTCCTGCTGCCCATGTGCTAGGATTACACCAAGAGAAAGACAGTTCCTAAATGGCAATATTTAAAGTAACACCTGCATTACTTAAGGATTGATATTTTAAAAATTCAAAATACTTTAAAAATATTTATTTTTATGTGTATGTGTATTTTTTTAAATGTGTATGAGTATTTTATGTATTCGTACCGTGTGCATGCCTGGTGCCTTTGGAAGTCCAAAAGGGCACTGAATCTTCTGGAACTGTAGGTAGATGGTTGTGAGCTGTCATGTGGATGCTGGGAATCGAACCTGAGTGACCTGCAAGAGGAGATCTGATGCGTCTGCCTTCAAGGGCATCCAGACTCAGGTACATATGCCAACCATTATGGAAAACTGCAAACAACCCAGAGGCTTATTGCTATATGGATGGATCAACAAGCCAGAGAATAATGGGGAATGATTAAGTATAAAAAGGTAGAGACTTTTAAGATACCCACTTCATGGAATCAAATACCAACATCTTGCTACAAAAAGTTAGACTCAAAGAATACAGCAGCTGATTGAGCCCTAGGGATATTGAGATCAGGGTTAAAGAAATTGGGAGTGGGGAAGTTAAGGAAAAAGAACACAGCGTGGAGTTACATAATTTTTTTAAAAATGGAAAATTACCCTACCATGTTAGAAATAAAACTTAGAATGCAAGAGACGAGGGAGAAGGATCAAGAGTTCYAGACTAGTTCAAGTTTCACAGCTAAAACCTATTCTCAACAACACTGGGCTGGAGAGATGGGTCAGCAGGTAAGAGGGCTTGCTGCTTTTGCAGAGAACACAGGTTCGGTTCCCAGCACGCACATCAAGTGGCTTCCAACTGCCTGCAACTCCACATCTGACTTCCTCTTTTGGCTTCTGCAAGCAGAGACATGTGTGCAGTGCGCACGTGGTGCGCGCGCGCACACTTAGGTGCACACACGTACACATGGCGTGAAAGTACATCTTACACATTAACAGCCCCAGCCACCCCAAGACAAAACTCGAGTTTTGTGGCTCAGGCTTGGGAGGCRGAGGTAGGGCCAGAAATTTAAGATCATCCTCGGCTACAGGGCAAGTTCGAGGACATCCTGTACTGTGTAAGTCCCTGTCCAAACAAAAATCAAATTGGAGCCGCGTAGGGCAGAGGTGGTTAGTGGGTCACAGCGGTCTGGGAACTTCTCCGGGCGTCAACAGAAACGTGGAACCACCTGCAAAACCTCGGTATCAACTAGAAACAGAAAGTCTTCCAGGGCGACTGTGGGGGCGGCTGCAGGAAGGGACAGCCAGCCTTGGCCGAGGAAGAACACGACCCATGTATTCCGGTTCTAAAAGACGGCAGGGGCGGGGCAGGGAGAGAAGAAGTACCAGAAAGTTTTTAGTCTTGATGATGGCGGCGGAGCCAATCGCCGGAGACGCCAGAATCCCCACAGGGGCCTTCCGGCGGCGCCCACGCGAGTCGACCTACGCGGCCCCGACCGCCCAGCGCTCCCTCCCTCGGTAGCGCCACAGGCCGCAGGCCACAGGGGCTCGGGCGCGCCGGGAGGCCGGGCAGGCGGGCGGGCGGGCGCGTCGCTCTGACGTCACGCGCGCGCTGACGTCGCCGGCAGCCGCAGCCTCTGAAGCGGGGCTGGGACCGGGGGGCGCCGAGTTTGATTAGTTTAGGGGGGCCGTCCCCCGCCGGCCGCTGCACCTCGGGGAGCGGCGCCTCTGGGTGGCCGGGCGCGTCCCGGAGGCTTCACCGCCGCGTCTCGGCTGTGCTGCGAGGAAAGTTGGCGTCTGAGGGGCGACGGGCGTCTGAGGGGCGGCGGGCGCGGCCATGGAGCCCCGCGGCGCCGAGTACTTCAGCGCCCAAGTGCTGCAGAAGGACGTGAGCGGCCGGCTGCAGGCGGGAGAGGAGCTGCTGCTCTACCTCGGCGCGCCCGGAGCCATCCCGGACCTGGAGGACGACCCGAGCCGCCTGGCCAAGACCGTGGACGCGCTCACCGGCTGGGTGGGCTCGAGCAACTACCGGGTGAGCGGCGGTGCGAACGGGCGCGCGGCCGGGGCGGGCGGGCGCGCTCCTCGACGCGGCGCTTTAACCCTGGCGCGCTGCCGCCGGGGTCCGGGGACGCGCTGGCATCGCCCCCGGGCTAGAGGTACGGCCCCAGGCGGCGGTCCGGTGACACGTTGCGGTGCTGCTCGGCGCTTTACAAAGTGGTAACTTGTGGCCAAAGGCTGGAAGACTTTGTAACGTTTGTACACGCCCGTGGGGGACGCCTGCGCCGAGACGGGGCGTTTGGGCACGGCGTGAAGTTGGACCGTCAAGTCCGTCTCTTCCGAGTGGTTTCTGTTGTACTTAATCTCCAGTTTCTTTTCTCTCCACCCACTCTTCYTCTCCYTCCACCTCTCTTCCTTTTGGTACCCCTTCATTTTGCTTCTCTTTCCTCCGTCTTTCCCTCTCCCTCCTCTCTTTCCCTCCTACCTTCCCTTTCTCTCTCTTTTCTTTCGTAGTCTTTACGTGGAGGTTGAGATCTCCCAAAAGCACCGTTAGCACTTATTCAGGTCCTTCGCACGGAAGGACTGCGCACGTCATGGCATTTATTTACTTTTCCCTCAATTGACAGACAGCAGAAAGCCGTTGACCGTTCTGCTCTTCTCTTGTTTCCCCGCTGTTGGGGGCGAACTGAGATTTGCAACACCATGCGGTATCAGGTTTAGTTGATGCTGCAAACAAAGGGGGAGTGGGGTGACGTACAGGAGGAATGGGTGTCCAATCAGCGTCAGGGAGTTGTTATGTAGCCACCGATGGACATGAAAAGTAAATAGTCTGTAATTAGCTGGAGTTGTTAGTAGTTACTTTTCTTTTTAGTCTTCTGGTGGCAGTATTGCTTTAAAATGCAGGCGGGAACTTCCGGTGGATGGGCCGATTTAGTGAAGTATCCAGCAAATAGNAAAAAAAAAAGAAAAAAAGAGCTTGCATTCATTTCATATGAACTTTGTAAATCTTTTTATTTAGAAATTTGCATGTGTGAGGAAGGTTTTTTTTTTTTTGTGTGGGTGGCTTAGTGCATATTTGTGATACACTGGACTCAGAGCTTCTAATAAGTGTGGAGCTTTATGATATTTAACTGAAAAACCTCTAAGTACCTGGAAATGATCTTTTCCCCAAGATGTTTCCCTGGGAAGCTTCTATTTACCCTTTAACCCATCATTTGTAAGAAAGGGTAACAGGCACTGCCTGGTCACAAATGCTTAACACTGTCTTTGGACTAAAGTTGGGCAGGGGAGTAGTCACGAGTGCTCTTCCTAGCCTCTGTTCTAGAGGAGGCCCAGAAGTGATCTAGAAAGCTTTTGGCTATTTCATAGCTCACCCAGGCTCTGAGAGCTTCCTAGCTGACTGCTCCATAGAGCAGAGCACATCTGGCGCTGCCGTTTCCTTCCTGAGCTGGCACCTTTCCAGCACCACATCCTCATGGAAGGTCTTTGGCTCAGAGTTATAATAACCAGGAGGGGGGGTATTGATTGATTGATGATCCATTGATTGTGTGCATGTGTGTGTGGTGGCACGTGTGTGTGTGTGTGTGTGTGTGTGTGTGTGTGTGTGTGTGTGTGTGCGCGCGCGCGCGCCATGGCACACATTGTGAGGTCAGAGAACAATTCATAGGAGTCCACTTGCACCAGGTAACTCCCAGGGACCAAACTCTGACAGGCTTGATGGCAAAGGCTTTAACCCACTGAGCCATCTCCTTGGTCCTGAAGCAGGTGAACGAGAATGATCAGAAGAACAAGGAAGCCAAAGAGAAGGGCACCTGGGTTCAGCTGAAGAGAAGCACACTGTGTGAGGACTAATGGAAAGGAGCCTGAGCTGTTGTAGTCCATTCCATAGGAATTCATGGCCTAATGTACAAAAAAGAAATAAAGGACCCGGACTGAAAAAAAAAAAGGTTAACAGTTTTTAGGAATGATACATATAATAATTTATGGGCTCTGCCATGAGCTGTGGAAGTAACACCTGAAAGCACCCTTGTTCTCTGCGTGGAGAATGTGTTTGATGTTGGCTGAGAACCTCAGAGTGCTGCTGGCTTACATTCGTCCCTTTGCTTACGGTTCCCTTTGTCATACAGAAGTCCTGCTCTACCATATCAGACTTTGGTTTCTGAAATAAACGGATGACCTTGTGCAGAAGGGCTTTTCCCAAGTGGAAGGGTCGCTTCCTCTCTGAGGAGTCTCATGCTTTGCTTATTTGGAACATTTCCAGCTTTCCTTTTACTTGTTTTTACATTCACTTACTTTGTGTGTGTGAAGTTCACAGAACAACTTGTAGGAGTTGGTCCTCTCCTGCCACAGATGCCCATGGATAGAGTGCACATCACCAGCTGAGCTGGCTGTCTGGCTCACATTTCTGTCCTTTCAAAGGAGCAGCCACAGCAATGGTTATGGGAAACAATATCTTTAATCTCCAATTAGGTTTTTCAGTATTTGTTATGTTTTCAGTTCTTCCACAAATGCTGGTTTTGAGTCTTGGAGGACCAAGATTTTCCAAGGAGATTCCAAGAGAATTGTTAGCATGACATGGTCTTGAAGGAAGCRTTGCAGTTAAAAAGAACATGAGGCTTCTTCTGGAGGATGCTGGGATGCCCAGGAAATAGTATTAATTATGACTTATTAGTCCAACAAAGACCTCTGAGCTACACACTATGCAGCTATTTCATGGATTACAAATTATATCCCAATGAAGTTATCTTTGAAAGACAAACTAGACAYAGTCACGTAAGAAAACCTGAGAAAAATAKTGAGGTCTCAGAGATCCTACTTTAGCATTGCTGTCRTTATATATGTCTTGATCCCTCCTTTAACCAATTGCATACCATGGACAAAGAATTTCGGCAATTTCTTAGTATTTATAGGTCATCTGAAATAGGGAAGGCTGATAGCTAGGAAGACATCTTTGCTGTAGTGGGACCTGGTTCATCTCTTCTAGTCACTGTTTCATACCCACTGCGATAGTGAAGTTGGCATTATGTTTTACTTTRKTTACCATTTGCTTTAAACTTCCTTCTGATTATTCTGCAAGATTTTTTCACTGTGGAAACTTCACACTATAAAACCCATTCTCTTTGCTGTAGAGCTGTGTGTGTTGATAGGGTGTATTTCATTTGTCAGACATCACGAAGCTCAAGGGTTCTTAAACTTGGATTCATAATCCTCTGAGAAAGCCTGATTAATTTTTTAAAATTTCCTGCTTTGGGGARGTTGCRAGGGCAAAGGGTTGATAGGAAGGGACAGGGAGATGAGTGGGGTTGAGATGCGTGACGTGAAATTCACAAAACCAGTAAAAAAATTAAAACAATGGCTGAATGTTTGGGAAGTTAATCGGTATCACGGGAAATAGAATCCAYGTGCAAAGGCAGCTCTGGAGAGAYTGCAGTGTTACTTTGCTAGAAGATGCTCTCCAGACATACTGGTTTCACTGCTGTGTAATAACTCAGTACACATCAGTGGCTTGACCCAGCACTTAGGAGCCTGGGTTTTCCCTGATAGGTCCTCTGGGGGAGTCTTAGCAAGCTACCATCCAGGTGTCAACCACGGTTGCTGTTTTTTTCTGGGGCTCAGGATCTTCAAGCTCACTGGTTATTGGAAGAATTTTTTTCTTGTGATAAAGACCAAGGACTTGCTAGTTCTGGACTCTGTGTGTGTGTGTGTGTGTGTGTGTGTGTGTGTGTGTGTGTGTGTGTGTGTAGAGTAGAGGCCCATGAATCCCATGGTATGTAGACTCATATTGGCAGTTCACTGGGAAGATGTTTGCTGTCTTCTGTGCCAGCAGGGGCAAACTTCTATGACTCTCCCTCCCCCTTTCTTTCTACAATAACCTGAGAAAAGTTGATAGGAAAAGGGCTCAAGTGATTAGGCCCATCATGGACAACCTCCTTGGACAGTGGAACTTAGTGTCGCCATGACAGTGATGGAGCATCGTGACGGCGGCTTCTGCCTATGGGTCCTGTGAAAGGGAGGGCAGGAGGCTTCACCAGCCTTCAGAAGCTGTGGCTGTACACTGTGATTATTAAAGTGGAAACACAATTTAAAGGTCTCCAGAATGGAAGCCATGGCTCARAGACCCTCCCTTTCCTCAGATGTCTCTCCCTTAGACTTACCCCTTCCCGTTATAGCATCTCTTGGTTCAAATATAATGCAATGATAAAAGATGCCAACTTCTTTTTCACAACACATACCCAAAGAGAAAAATTAGTATAAGTAGTTTGAGARCCTTCCTTGTATGCACAGCTTAGATACCAACTCAGGGCTTATCGTTCATCTCTRCTGTCAATAGCTCTCTACATTARTTCTGGATATTAAATCATATCTTCTGTAAATAGTTTTGTAGTTTTAGAATACATGTCTTAAGAGACCACCCCCTACCCAGTTGGCATGCACATGGAGGCCAAAGGTCAATGGCTGGTATCTTCCTTAGTCTCTCTCCATCCAAGTTTTAGACACAGGTCAATCCCTAACTCACCAGTTTTGGCTAGACTGGTTGACCAGAGAATTCTGTCTTTGNTGCAATCATGCAGATTTAATGATGAGACCTATATGGAATTGTAGGAAGGTTAGACTAACTAAGTTTAAAATAAAGTTTTCCTAGCATATGTTATCAAATATACGTAATGGGTACTGGCATCTTCATACATCTGTTTAATGTACTTAGTTCACAGTCATACGCACCACTGTTTCCCACTCTTGCTATTTTCATATAGTTCCACTCTACCTTTGTGTTTTTGTTTTTGTTTTTTTGTTTTTGATTTTTTTAATTAAATGAATCAGTAAGCAAGCTTAGGATTATTTAAAGGAGCATGAGTGAATGACTGAAGGGTTCAGTAAAGGACCATGGCCATCTTACTAGTGGTTGCATCACTGAAGAAAATGTTTCCCTGATAGATAATGTTYGAGGCCAAATTGGACTATATGATGAGGCCCTGTCTCAAAAAAAGAGGGGTAGGGGGCTTGAGGAAAGCTAATATTTACTAAAATACAGGGAGTATTAATTACTTTTGAAGAAATTAGCTAGCWATCGTTATAGTGTCAGAAGGGCTGTGTGCACAGCGTGGCTGTTTTGTGCTATGTTGCCCCCATTGGCTGTTGTAGGAAGTCAGCCGGTTAGTAATGTCGGCGCACCTTCTCCACAGGAAACTTGTGGGCTTCATTCTCCACACAGACAGTGGATTGCCTTGGAGCCTTTGCAGCCCTCAGATGTTTGTCAGCAAGTGGCAGTAGTGATGCCACGTTTTCAACTCTTCTGTCATATCTCTGAGCTATGACTGAAGTTAACTGGCTAGAGTCCTTCCAGGAAGTATCTGATGTGCACATTCATTAACCTGGGACAGCTTGGGCAGTTGAAGTGCCACAGGCCTTAGAGCTCTGTCAAACACTTTCTGGTAGCGCTGCTCATTAGTCTTTATTTCTGGTCACCTGTCAGTTCCTTGGCTCTGTCATTAGATGCCACGCCTTCTCTACCCAAGGACACTCATCACTCAATTTTCTCTCCTTCAGAAACTACTAGTCCTCAGTATTTAATATTTTAGCATAAAACCTTTTCTAATGTTTGTTAGAGGGCATTCTGTTATAGTGAACCTGTTATTTGCGTTTTGTTTACTTACTTATTGACAGGAGATCTCACTTTTCATTATGTAGCCCTGGCTAGCATAGAAGTCACTATGTACACTAGGTTTTCCTTAGATACACAGAGATTGGCACATTCCTTAACTTATCTGCCTCCCTTCTCTTACCCCAAGGGCTGGGATTAAAGRTATGTGCCTCCACTCCTGGTTTATTTTTAATTTTTAAAAAGTTGTTTTTTGTTTTATTGTATAAGTGTGTGGCTGTTTTGAATGCATATATGTCTGTGTATGTGTGCATGGCTGGTGCCCACACATACCAAAAGAAGGCATTTGAGTCCTTCGGAACTGGACTTACAGGCAGTTGTGACCTGCCATGTGGATGCTGGCAATAGAACCTGGGTCCTATGGATGAGCTGCCAGTGGTCATAACTGCCAAGCCATCTCTCCATCCCTCATAGCTAGAGTATAATTAGTATGGTGTTAAGACAAAGTTGGAGGCCGGTGGATATACAGATGCACAGGGCTTATTTTGTTTATTTTTCTGAGACAGGGTTTCATGGGGCTTATGCTGGCCTCAAACTTACTGTACACCTAAGGTCACATTATTCCTATTTTAAATGTGGTAGGGTTTATATGAGGGACAGTCCTTTAGTCCTTAGTTGGAAAGGAAAGGAATAACAGATGAAACCCTTGTTAGTAAGGGCTAGTTTGGTAGCAGGGACAGAGCTGTGATTTTTTTTTT
>BDUI01002317.1:56632-71533 GCA_002335545.1 Apodemus speciosus | reverse complement strand
CATATGTGCATATTTACATAGATGTATTACATACATATATGCATATATATGGAAGATTCTATAGCAGTAGTATTTCATAAGAGCTTTGAAATGGGAGTTAATCTTACTTGTCCCTCCCTATATTCATTTCTTTGCCCTTCTCTTCCACCTCTCCTCTATTTAATCTTCCTTTTCTAATTTATCTTTGTCTTGCCCTAACAGTGTATTCTAGTCCCCCTTCCTTGGATGATACTCTCCTCCCTGCTCATCCCTTAGTTAATATCCCACCTCAGCACTTATTCAGATTATAACACACATACTAAAGACTTAAAAATTAATATGCATGTATAAAAATACAATATTTGTCTTTGGGGACCTGAATTTCTTAACTCTGGCTGATATTTATAGTTCCATCTACTTCCTGAAATTTTCCTAATTTAATTTTTCTTAACAGCTGCACATGTCATTGTGTAAATATATCACATTTTCATAATCCAGTCACCAGTTGATAAACATCTAAACCATTTTCAATTTCTGGCTATTGCTAATACAGTAACAATAAACATGGTGAATGAATTGTCTCTGTATTAGGATGAAGTATCCATTTGGTTTATGCCTCAAGAGTTATATAACTGGATCTTGAGGAAGATTGATTCTTATCTTCCAGAGGAACTGCCACATTGAATGTCATAGTTGTTGTACAAGTTAACCTCACATACACCAATGAATATGTACAATCCTTTCTCCACATCCTCACCGTGAATGTCCATTTGTATCATTAATCTTTTCCAAGATGAAAAATCTAAGTAGTTTTGATGAAAACATACAAGTATTCTTAAATATCATTTCTCTGATGACTAAGATTTTGAATATTTCTCAAAATGTTTCTCAGAGTTTTCTGTTTCCACTTTTGAGAACTCTATGCTTAGTTCTTAACATTATTTTTTAACTGGGTTATTTATTTTCTTAATATCCATTTTATTTATATATTATAGATACTAACCCATGTCAGATTAAAGATATTTCCCATTCTGTAGCCTGCCACTTTGTCCAAGTGATGGTGTCTTTTGTCATACAGATTTCAGCTTTATGAGGTCCTATTAATAGTAAATAGTATAGAGGTCTCAGTGTATATGATATTCATGTTTTATTCATAAATTCATTTATTCTCCAATGTATTAAAGACTTTTGAATCTATCAATTTCAATGTATTTAACATTAAGTTGAGTTCCTTAATGGAGCTGTAGTTGAGTTTTGTTCAAGATGATAAACATGGATCTATTTCCATTCTACATTCAGATATATCATTTGACCCACAGCATTTGTTCAAGATGTTAGATGTATTCCAGTATATCTTTTTAGCTTATATTTTAAAATCATGTTTCTATAATTGTATGGATTTATCTTTGGGTCTTCAACAACGTTTCAATGATCAATTTGTCTCCTTTTTTAGGCCAATAGTGCCCGTTTTTATCACTATACTCCAAGATACAATTTGAAATCAGACAGTTTATACCACCACCAGTTGTTTTATTATTACAGATATTTTATCTATTCTGGGTTCTTTCATGTTTCCATATGAAGGTGAATATTTTCTTTTTAATTTCTGTGAAGTTTTTGTTTTGTTTTGTTTTAGAATTTTGATGGGGATTACATCAAATCTGAAGATTGACCATTTTTATTTTATCAGTCCTAGTTGTCCAAGAGCATGAAAGATCCTTCTGATCTTTTAATTTATTCTTCAATTTTCTTTCTTCAATATTTTAAAATTTTTATTACATAAGTTCTAATTTACCTGGTTAGAGTTATCCCAAGGAGTGAGTTTGTTTGTTTGTTTGTTTGTTTGTTTTCTTCTTCTTTTTTTGAATATATTCTTTATTTACATTTCATTTCCCTTAATGAGTATATAGTACTCCTCTCTATCTCTTCTGAATACTTTTTGTTTGAAGTCTATTTTGTCAGATTTTATTGAATGCTATTTAATGCTATGCTCATAATAGTATGATCAAATAACATGTCTGTATTAGAATGGTAGTACAATTTTATAAAATAATAAATTATTTGGCTTCATAATTGAAATATCAATGAGATTTAAATGATAAAATATGTAAATGAAATAAAAGTCACTAAAACTATTACCCCAATGGCTATACTAAGAAAAATTGAATGCATGAAAAACCCTATTACTACTATCTAGTAACTAGATGAGCACAATAATTTAATTTTCTTGATGAAATACTGAAGTCTAGAGAAATAAAGCACTGAAGGATATAGAACAGAGACTTCTAGACATCTGCTGGGGTGGACTGCTAGCTAGTTTGCTTCCCTGGAGACACCATATCCTGAATCATCCCAGTAGATCCAATGCACTCAGAACAGTTGGTGAGCACCCTCTGGAAGTTCCACCGCTACCACTGAGAGCCCACTGGACTTGGGACCTTTCACCACCCAACCCCGCACAACCCCATGTCGAATGTCCCTCCCCTTCAACATGGTCCTTTCTTCTGGGCAGACTGCTAGCTAGTCTGTTCCCCTGGAGATACCATATCCTGAGCCAGCCCAGAAGATCCACTGTACTCTGTGTCACTGACACCTCAGCCTGAGGCATCCCAGGAGATCTGATACACATAAGGCAACAAAGCAAATGATCACCAGCTTGTCTGCTCCCCTGAAGACACTACAGCTTGAAGGCATCCAAGGAAACAGAAACCACAGTCAGTAGAATCCCCTAGAAAATATCTTCACACAGGCCAGCAGCATGACTTCTCTGAAGACCCAACAGTCTAACGGCATCACTGGAGATCTATTGCAGCCAGGGCAACATATCAGGAACTTCTCTGCCCCTGTAAAGAGGCCGCAGTTAGAAGGCCCCACAGGTGGTCTGTCACAACCAGGGCTGCAGGCCTACCAGGAGACCTGAGGCAACCCAGGGACAAAAGAGGCAGACTCCAGACAGTTACCCAGACCAGCAAATACCGGGAGCAACCTAATGTTGAGAGGCAAGCAAAAAACTGTAAGCAACAGAAGTCAAAATATGTGGGTATCATCAGAACCTAATTCACCCATACAGCAAGCCCTGAATCCACCAACACATCTGAAAATCTAGAAGATGACCTAAAATCTTATCTCATGAAGATAACAGAGTTCTTTAAGTAGGACATAAATAACTCACTGAAAGAAATACAAGATAACATAATCGAGCAGGTGAAAGAATTAAATAAAGCAGTCCAAGACCTAAAATGGAAAGAGAAACAATAAAGAAAATACAAATGGAGGCAAACCTGAAAATGGAAAACCTAAGAAAGAGGTCAGGAATTACAGATGTATCACCAATAGAATATAAGAGATAGAAGACAGAATTTCAGGTGTAGAAGATTCTGTAGAAGAGATTGACACAACTGTCAAAGAAAATTCAAAACATAAAAATACTGCTAACCCAAAGCATCCAGGAAATCCAGGACACAACGAAAAAAAATCAAATCTAAGAAGACTTGGAATAGAGAACAAAGATCACCAGATCAAAGGACCTGAAAATGTTTTCAACAAAATCATAGAAGGAAACTTCCCCAACCTAAAGAAAGAGATTCCCATAAAGGTACAAGAAGCCAATATAACACCACATAAATGAGACCAGAAGAGAAAATCCTCATCACATAATAAATAAAACCCTAAACTCACAGGACAAAGAAAGAATATTAAAAACTGCAAGGGAAAGGGGCCATGTAACATATAAATGTAGACCTATCAGAATTACACCAGATTTCTCAACAGAGACTGTGAAAGTCAGAAGAGCCTGGTCAGAGGTCATGTAGACTCTAAGAGAACACAAATGCCCAAAAACTCTCAATCAACATAGATGAAGAAAACAAAATATTCCAGGACAAAACAAAATTCAAATTCAATCTACCAATCCAGCCCTACAGAGGATCCTGGAAGAAAAACACCAACACAACYCAAACAACAAAGAAAAGAAAAGATATTAAGCACCTCACAACAAAGCCAAAAGGAGAGAACCACAAGCACATAAAACCACCTACAAAACAAACATATCAGGAACCAACAGTCAATTGTGTTTAATATCTCTCAATATTAATTCACTCAAATCACCCATGAAAAGACATAAGCTACAAGACTGGATACACAAATAAGATCCAGCATTTTGCTGCATAAATGAAACATACCTCAATAATAAAGACAGAAAATATCTCAGAGAGATCATGGAAAAAGATCTTCCAAGCAAATGATCCCCAGAAACAAGCAGGAATTGCCATCCTAATATCCAATAAAATAGACATTCAACCAAAAGTTATCATGTGTGATGAGGAATGACACTTCATATTCATCAAAGGAAAAATTGACCAAGAAAAAGTCCCAATCCTGAACATCTATGCCCCAAATGCAAGGGCACCCACATTCATGAAAGAAACTTTAGTAAAGGTCAAAACACACATTGAACCCCACACAATAATAGTAGGAGACTTCAACACCCCACTCTCACCAATGGACACAGGTCATTGAAAGAGAAACTAAACAGAGACACAGTGAAACTAATAGAGGATATGAACCAAATGGATTCAACAGGTATCTACAGAATAATACACCATAAAACAAAAGAATACACCTTCTTCTCAGCATCTCATGGTACCTTCTCCAAAATTTACCATATAATTGATCACAAAACAACCCTCAACTGATACAAGAAGATTGAAATAATCCCATGCATTCTAACAGATCACCATAGCCTAAGGCTGGTTTTAAACAACAACAAAAACAAGAGAAAGCCCACAGATACGTGGAAACTGAACAACTCTCTACACAATGATAACTTGGTCAGGGGAAAAAGAAAGAAAGAAATTAAAGACTTCCTAGAATTTAATAAAAATGTTGACATATTAAACCCAAACTTATGGGACACAAGGAAAGCTGTGCTAAGAGGAAAATTCATAACACTAAGTGTCCTGGTAAAGAAACTGAAGAGACATTTCACTACAAATGTAACAACACACCTGAGAGCTCTAGAAGAAAAAGAAGCAAACACACCCAAGAGGACTAGAAGGCAGGAAAAACTCAAAGTAAGGACTGAAATCAACCAAATAGGAACAAAAAGAACAATATAAAAAATCAACAAAACCAAAAGTTGGTTCTTTGAGAAAATCAACAAGATAGATATACCCCTAGCCAGACTATCCAGAGGGCACAGAGACAGTATCCAAATTAACAAAATCAGAAGTTAAAAGATAGACATAACAATATAAATGGAGGAAATTAAAAAAAACTAAGATCCTACTTCCAAAGCCTATACTTAAGAAAACTGGAAAATCTAGATGAAATGGGTGGTTTCCTAGATAGGTAACACATAGCAAAATTAAATCAATATCAGGTAAACTATGTAAACAGGCCCATGTCCCATAAGGAAATAGAAGAAGTCATTAAAAACCTTTCACCCAACAAAGGCCCAGGGACAGATTGATTTAATGCAGAATTCTATCAGACCTTCAAAGAAGATCTGATACCAATATTCCTCAAACTATGCCATAAAATGGAAACAGGAGGAACACTACCCTAATTCATTCTATGAAGCAACAATTAGTCTGATACATAAACCACACAAGGACCCAAAGAAAAAACATAATTCCAGACCAATCTTGCTTATGAATATTGATACAAAAATAACAAAATTCTTACAAACCAAATCCAAGAACACATCAAAACCGTCATTCACCACTATCGAGTAGGTTTCATCCCAGGGATGGAAGGTTGGTACAATATACAACAATCCATTAACACAATCCACTATATACACAAAATCAAAGAAAAAATAATATGATCATCTTTTTAGATGCAGAAAAAGCATTTGACAAATAACAACACTCCTTCATGTTAAAAGTATTGGAGAGATGAGAAATTCAAGGCCCATATATAAACATAATAAAAGCAATATACAGCAAACCAATAGCCAATATCAAATTAAATGGATAGGTACTTGAAGCAATCCCACTAAAACCCAGGACAAGAAAAGGATACCCACTCTCCCCATATCTATTCAATATAGTACTCAAAGTGCTAGCTAGAACAATAAGACAACAAAAAGAAATCAAAAGGAAACAAGTTGGCAAAGAAGAAATAAAGGCATCACTATTTGCAGATGATACAATACTATACATAAGCAACCCCCAAAACTCTATCAGAGAACTTCTCCATCTGATAAACAACTTCAGCAAAGTGGTCAGATATAAAATTAACTCAAATAAATCAGTAACCTTCCTTTATACAAATGATAATCTGGCCAAGAAAGAAATTAGGGAAACAACTCCCTTCACAATAGCCACAAAAAATATAAAATATCTTGGGGGTAACTCTAACCAAAGAAGTGAAAGATCTATACAACAACTTCAAGTCTCTCAAGAAAGAAATAAAAGAACATCTCAGAAAATGGAGAGATCTCCCATAATCATGGATTGGCAGAATTAACATAGTAAAATTGGCCATCCTACCAAAAGTAATCTACAAATTCAATGAAATCCCCATCAAAATCCCAAATTCTTCAAAGACATGGACAGATCAATTCTCAAATTCATCTGGAAAGGCAAATAACCCAGAATAGTGAAAGTAATATTTAATAAAAGAATGGCTGGTAGAATCACCATCCCTGACCTCAAGCTTTATTACAGAGTAATAGTGATTTTTTAAAAAAAGGTGCATGGTATTGGTGCAGAGACAGACATGCTGATCAATGGAATAGAGTTGAAGACCCAGAAATGAACCCTCACACCTATGGTCACTTGATCTTTGACAAAGGAGCTACAACCATCCAGTGGGAAAAATATAGAAATAAAACCACACACAGGCACTTGATCTTTAGGCTTGATGACCTTGTTAGGCTTCAAATGGAGGAGAGGTCTTTGGTCCTAAGAAGGCTAGGGGCCCCATTACAAGGGAATGCCAGGACAAGGAAGCAGGTGGGGGTGGGTTAG
Organism: Apodemus speciosus; assembly: GCA_002335545.1. Classification (NCBI taxonomy): domain Eukaryota; kingdom Metazoa; phylum Chordata; class Mammalia; order Rodentia; family Muridae; genus Apodemus; species Apodemus speciosus. The sequence continues at coordinate 64,580 of BDUI01002317.1, read as the reverse complement.
TAAGCAGGGGGAGTTGGGATGGAATAGGGGGTTATCAGAGGAGAAACCAGGAAAGGGGATAACATTTGAAATGTAAATGAGGAAAATATCTATTAAAAAAGATAAAGAAACCAAACATATACAATGGAACAAAGAAACCATCTTTAACAAATGGTGTTGGTCTGTCTGTATGTATGTAGACAAATGAAAATAGACCCATATTTGTCACCTTGAACATAGCTCAAGTCCAAGTGGATCAAGGACTTCAACATAAAACCAGATACACTGAATCTAATACAAGAGAAAGTGGAAAAGAGCCTTGAACTCAATGGCATAGGGGGAAATTTCCTAAACAGAACTCCAATAGTTCAGACTCTAAGATCAAGAATTGATAAATGAGACCTCATGAAGATGGAAAGATTCTGTAAGGCAAAAGACATAGCCAATAAGACAAATTGGCTATTTGTCTTTTTTTGTCTTTTTATTATTGGGAAAAAATCTTCACTAACCTCACATCTGATAGAAGGCTAATATCCAAATATATAAAGAACTTAAGAAGCTAACCACCAAAATACAAAACAACCCAATCAAAAAATGGGTTATGGAACTAAACCAAAATTTCATAACTGAGGAACCTCGAATGGCTTAAAAGCACCTAGAGAAATGTTAAAAAGTCCTTAGTGATCAGAGAATTGCAAATCAAAACAACCCTGAGATTCCACCTTACACTAATCAGAATGGCTAAGATTAAAACCTCAGGTGACAACACATGGTGTCAAGGATATGAAGAAAGAAGAACACTCCTCCGTTGCTGGCTGGATTGCAAACTGATTCAACCATTCTGGAAATCAGTCTGGTGGTTCCTCAGAAAATTAGAAATAGATCTACCTGAAATCCTAGCTATACCATCCTTGGAAATATATCCAAAAGATGTCCCACCATGCCACAGGGGCACGTGTTCCATTATGTTCATAATGACCTTTTTTTTGTGAGATCCAGAAGTTGGAAACAACCCTGTTGTCCCATTTCAGAAGAATGGATACAGAAAATGTGGTTCATTTATGCAATGGAATACTATGCAGCTATTAGAAATGAGGATATCCTGAGTTTTGCAGGTAAATGGATGGAACTAGAAAATATCATCCTGAGTGGGATGACTCAGATCCAAAAGTACATGCATGGTATTCACTCACTAAGAAGTGGATGTTAGCCCACCCCCAGCCCCAAAAATGCCGAATACCCAAGATACAGTCCACAGAACTCAAAAACATCAACAAGCTGAAGGGCCCAAGTGAGGATGCCTCAGTCCCGCTTGGGAGGGAGAAGCAGAGGGACCTGAGGAGGGGGAGTACATCTGGTGGGGGGTGGGGAAGATGGAAACCAGATCTGTTATTGGGTGAGTGAAAAGGTCTGAAGCCCTGAGGGCCAACAGAATGAAAACTTGCAATCTTGGGAGGTAGGAGATTGGCAAGACCTTCCAGAATGTACCAAAAACCTGGAAGGTGAAAGGCTATTATGGCTCAAACAGAGGGGCCTTAGATAAAATGCCCTACATTGGGGAGAGGGAACATGTAGAGCCCACCTCCACCAGAAAGACAGAGCATCAAGTGAGGGAGGGGGGACATCCCACAGTCAAAACTATGATGAATAATTGTTCCTGTCTGAAAGAAGTGCAGGGATGGAAATGGAGAGGATCCTGTGGCAAAGAAGTTCTAGTGGCAGGACCAAAGTGGGATCCAGTTCAAGAGGAAGCCCCAAGGCCTGACACTATTACTGAGGCTATAGGGGAACTCACAAAAAGGGACTTATCATGACTGCACTCCATAAGACCCAAAAAGCAGCTGAAAGAGACAGATATAGATGTTTGCATCCAACCAAAGGACAGAAGCTGCTGACCCCTGTGGTTGAATTGGTGAAAGCTGGAAGAAGCTGGGGAGTATGGTGACCCTGTAGGAGGACCAGCAATCTCAATTGACCTGGACCTCCAGGATCTCTCAAACACTGGACTACCAACCAGGCAGCATACACCAGCCAATATGAGACCCCCCCAACACATATACAGTAGAGGACTGCTGGGTCTGGGTTTACTCAGAGAAGATGCACCTAACACTCAAGAGATTGGAGGCCCCAGGGAGTTCAGAGGTCTGGTGGGGTGGGCGGGTAGGAACATCCTCTAGGAGACAGGGGATGGGAAGGAAGTATGGGATGTGGAAGAGTCAGAAGGTGGACCAGGAGGGGAATAAAATCTGGAGTTTAAAATAAAACAAAAAAAATTTTAAAAATCCATCAGGCTACTTTTTGTGTTTTAAATATACCCAAGCCTAATAAGAGAAGAAAGTGACATTGATTTCTTTATGTTATTTAAGGTATATATATTCTCTGATTCTCTAATCTCTGTTACACTATGATATGTACTGATGACAATACTTATTCTTTTGATATCTCCATGTTCTGTATTGTTTCATCTGAAGACTCATGAGGTCTTAGAATTCTTATATGAATTTTACCCCTTTTCTTGAAGAAAAGTCAAAATAGTAATGGATGATAATAGAAAATTCAGTGAGCTTTTCACAATCTTTCATGTAATTTTCAGCTAAAGAAATCTGAAGATGAGCTTAAGAACTACGAATTGTAAGTAATGCTTATTGATTTTTTTCTCTACTTTGTTGAATAATTTAACTTTACTTAGGCTGTGCTATTATGCATTTGTGTCACAATAGGGGTAGAAGCATTAAACTAATGAGTTTCTTGCCTCAATTGTCAAGATTTGAATGACTAGCATGAAGCATCTTTCATTGTAAATGTAATTTGGGAGATTCAGTGATTTGGAAATACCTAAGATGTTGCTACTATGCCATTTCACTAATACAATGAAATTAAAAACATTTGAAATATATGAATGATATTTGAGGCTATGTGAATATAAAGGATTGAAGCAGCAGCTCTAATATCTTTCTTGTAATATCTATAATTTATCATTTTGTGAAGAACATGAAGACTTTACTGAATAGTCATGCTTATAATAGACCATATTGTTTGCAATGTTATAAGGAAATTAACGTCCATTTTTGTAGATTCTTCTGTAATCTGTCCTTGATAGCATGAAGTTGGTGCCCTTCATTGCAAATATCTAGGACAGAGTTTCAGAAGGTGGTTGATCTAGCTAATCCATATTGGAGAAGCAAAGAATTGAGAGCAGGAAAAAATACATGGTAAGAAAAATACATGGTCAAAAAAAAGAAAGAAAGAAAAAAGAAAACATCTAAAGATCTCTTATGTAAAAGATAATGCTTCGTAAAATGCATATGCTTAAAATATACCTTAATGTGCCCTATAATATCATCTATTTCCTAATATTCATGAAGTGACAATTTCTTCCAGCTGGATAGAGACTTTATAAATTCATTCTAATATGTTTTTTGCAAAGTCCATGAAATATCATCCTTATATAGTTTAGTGGCTGATTTTTACTGTCAGCTTGACATATACTGGAGTCATCTGGAAAGAAAGAACCTGGATTTTGGAATTGCATATATCAGATTAGGCTGTGGATACATCTGTGGGGAACTGGCTTAACTATTATTAATTAATGATTGCTGTGAGAGAGTCCATTCCAGGCTGAGTGGTGCCATCCCTAGGCAGGTAGCCTTAGGCTGTACAAGAATGCTAGGTGAGTAAGACAGAGGAATCAAAGCATTAAGCAAAGTTCCTCCAAGTTGTGTGTGTAAATTCCTGTGGAGTTCTCATCTTGGTTTCTCTTGAATGTATTGTAAGTTGTATGCTGAAATAAACTCAGCAACAGAAATGAATTAGAATGTATAACAGAACTTAGGAAGTATAAGATCAGTGGTTATATCCCATTATATTCATTTTTCTTCAATTCCTTCTTAACAATCTCTCTCTCTCTCTCTCTCTCTCTCTCTCTCTCTCTCTCTCTCACACACACACACACACACACACACACACACACACACACACTCACTCACTCACTTTGAGCTCATGAAGCAATTAGACACTTTAAGTAAGCCTCTGTGATAAGGATCTTTGTAAGGTGGCTTGAAATATCTAGTGGATGCTTCAAGCTAATGGCCGGAAAGAAGTCTGCAGTCTTCAATACTATACTGGCAAGAAAATGGACTCTACATACAAATGGAGATTGAAAGTAAATCTGCTCCAAGTGAAGTCTCTAGAAAAGACCTGACAAATATTTTAAGTGCAGTTTTATGAGAGACAAGCCACACCTATACTCCTGATCCATAGATATTGAAAAATAATAACTGTATGTTGTATAAAATACCAAGTTTGTCCTTGTTATTCAGCAGTTATACAACTACAATGAATTATACATTTTTTCTAGGAAAGCTCACTTTTTCCCACCTCACATATAGTATATAAATTCACTATGGAAAAAAATAAGGCAGGAAGACACAATTTTAAAACCATGCAAGTTCAGTAACAAAGCATAAAAAAGGAATCAAATCCCCAGAATTTTCAAACATATGTAGCTTCCATTTCCAAGTCGCAATCCATCACTGAGAGACATCAGGGAAGGAATTGTAGTATGAATGATGGATACAAATATTTACTTGCTTGCTTTCTCTTTGGCTCATGCTTGGCTAGCTTTGTTTTATAGCCCAAACCTACCAGTCTAAGCATGTACTACACACATTAGGCCGATATTTTCTACATCAATTATCTAGCATGAAAATACCCCCCCACAAAATACCCCCCCACAGACATGCCCATCAGCCAATCCATTCAAGGTAATCTCTCAATCATAGTTTACTCTTTCTGTATGACATTAGTTTGTGTCAAGTTAACAATAAAATCTGAGCAAATCAGGACTTCTTGAAAAACTTTAAATGTAGTAAAGAAGGTGGTATAAACTGGCATTGAAAATTATAGCTTATTTAGCTAGCACAGAATGCACACAGAACTAGGATAACCAAATATGAAASATGCTCAAAGCAGAACAGGTTGTCTAGGCCTTAGAAGATGTGTGTGAGATAATAGACATTATGCACAATTTGACATTTTGCTAAGGCTACTATAACAAATTGTCACAGCTTAGATAGTTTAAACAACAGAAATTACTTGACATCTGTGGCTTCTGACTATCTAAGAAGTTGGTTAGAGTTGAAAGTACTGAATTGGTAGTATACTTCTAGGGTTCAATGATAAGTATGAAATTTATGAGGTTAGCTGACAAGATGGCTCAGTCAGTAAAGGCATTCAGTGCTAAGTTTGAAAACCTAAGTTTGAAACCCACAAGTCACATGGTACGAGGACAGAATTGATTTCCATGTTTTGTCCTCTGCCTTCCATATGTACACCATAGCACATATGTACACACACTCATACACACAGGCATACATATATACATAAAGAAATACATTATTTTTTTTAAATGGCTGGTTTACCTTGGGCATGGACTCTGAGCAGCTAGTCCTGCAACACCCAGAGGAAGCTCTACTCCCAGGTGCACTAACATGCCCAGAACTCAATAGCCAGTCCTGTAACACCAAGAGGAAGCTCCGTGCCCAGGCACTCTAACATACCTAGAATCAAAGGATCAGAGATGAGGAGGATATAACATCTGTCCCAATACCACCTGGTATAACTGGGACCATCAGTATACAGGGACTCAAGAACCCCACCTGACCAGTGGTGTGGGTACCATCCAGTCTTAGCTGGTTTACCTAGGGCACAAACTTCAAAGTCAGTCCCTTAACACCCAGAGGAAGCTCCACTCCCAGGTGTTCTCACACAGCCAGATTCACAGGATTCTGGAATCCCATAATCCCAGGAGCTTGGTCATACCAGGATCTCAGGGCTCCAGAGGCAGCTTGACTGACTCCCAGAAGCTCTGACACGCCCAGGATCTCAGGATCACAGGATCACAGAATCACAGGAACACAGAGAAAGCTAGACTCTGAGGAGTACTAACACAACAAGTATCACAGGAAGGACAGGGTCCAGTCAGATATAGTGAGGGAAGGTAGCACTAGAAATAATCAGATGGTGGGAGGCAATACAAGAACATAAGCAACAGAAACCAGGAATACTTGGCATCATCAGAACCTGATTCTCCCAACATAGCAAGTCTTAGATACACTATAACACTGGAAAACAGAGTGTCAGATCTAAAATCACTTCTCATGATGATGATAGAGGATTTTAAGAGGGACATAAATAACTCCCTTAAAGAAATACAGGAGAACACAAGTAAACACATAGAAGTGCTAAAAGAGGAAAAAAGAAATCCTTTAAAGAATTATAGAAAAACACAATAAAATAGTCAAAGAAAATGAACAAAATCATCCAAGATCTAAGAAATGGAAATAGAAACAATAAAGAAATCACAAAGGGAGACAACCCTGAAGTTAGAAAACTTAGGAAAGATATCAGGAGTCATAGATGCAAGCATCAACAACAGAATACAAGAGACAGAAGACATAAAAAACATAGATACTAGAGTCAATGAAAATGCAAAAAGAAAAAGGATCCTAACCCAAAACATCCAGGAAATCCAGGACACAATGAGAAGATGAAACCTAAGGGTAATAGGTATAGAACAGAGTGAAGATTCCTAATTTAAAGGGCCAGTAAATATCTCCAATGAAATTATAGAAGAAAACTTCCCTAACCTAAAGAAAAAGAACCCTAAAGAGCCCCAAATAGATTAGACCAGAACATAAATTCCTCCAGTCACAAAATAATCAAAACACCAAATGCAGTAAACAAAGAAATAATAGTAAAAGCAGTAAGAGAAAAAGGTAAAGTAACATATAAAGACAGATCTATCAGAATTACACCAGACATCCCACCAGAGACTAGGAAAGTTAGAAGATCCTGGGGCAGATGTCATCTAGACATTAAGAAAACAAATGCCAGTTCAGGCTACTATACCTATCAAAACTCTCAATTACCATAGATGGAGAAAACAAGATAGTCCATGACAAAACCAAATTTACCTTAAATCTTTCCACAAATGCAATTCTACAAAGGATAATAGATGGAAAACACTAACACAAGGAGGGAAACTACAACCTAGAAAATGCAAGAAAGTAATCTTTCAACAATCCCACAAGAAGATTACCACACAAACATAATTCCACCTCTAACAACAAAAATAACAGTAAATAACAATGATTTGTCCTTAATACCTCTTAACATCAATGGACACAATTCCCCAATAAAAAGACATAGACTAACAGACAGGATACGTAAATAGCAACCAGTATTTTGCTGCATACAGGAAACACAACTCAGTGGAAAAAACAAACACTACTTCAGAGTGAAAGATTGGAAAACAACTTTCCAAGCAAATGGTCCCAGGAAACAAGCAGGAGTAGCCATTCTAATATCAAATAAAATTGCCTCTCAACCAAAAGTTATCAAAAAGATAAGGAAGGACAATTCATACTGGTAAAAGGAAAAATGTACCAAGAAGAACTCTCAATTCTGAACATCTATGCCCCAAATGCAAGGGCACCCATATTCATAAAATGTAGGGAGCCGTCCCTGCAACCTCCATTACAAGATGGCGCTGGCATCCGGCAGGCGCCAGGTAGTAAACATGTCAGTGCTCATGTGCTGAGCAGTTTCCCATGCCTCCGTCTCTGCCTCTCCCGTGGCGTCATATGGCCTGATGAGCTGCAGCCAACTGGGAAGCGACACGTCCTAGGCAGACCGTGATCCTATATAAGGATGTGTTTTTTGGTGTTTGGTGTCTCCACTCTGTAAGCTTTGCTCTCCCTCTCAAGATGCATTAAAGCTTTACTGCAGAAGGATCCTGATTGTGCTGCGTGGTTCTTGCGGGAGAGACGGTAGCGCGGGACAACTGGTGCTGAAACCCGGGAAAATCAAGACCTCATCATCGTCCGCACCATCGGAGACCCCTTTTCTATAAGGAGGATTCAGAACTGCAGGCAGATACGTTCAGAGAGGTATGTCTTTGCTGGATTTT
>BDUI01002316.1:98694-111811 GCA_002335545.1 Apodemus speciosus | reverse complement strand
TTTTTTTTCTAATCTCTAATGGATACTTTGACCTTTAATAGACTTGACATTTTCAGTTACAGTCACGTTTCTAGGCAAACGTGGCCTGCTAATTCACTTAGCAAAGTTTGATCACTATTCAGTTTTAGCTGCAGTGTGAGGACATATTCCTGGGCAGTTTCAGGCAGTTCTGCAATTACTTGGTTTGACTAGGAAAACCCATCTCTTTATGTCTGTTAGACCCACTCCAAAGGTTGGGAATGGTTATGTCAAATCAGTGGCTTAAAAAGCTTTAAGATGTTTTTGCTCTCTAAACATCTGTTTACATTCTCTGCGATGTGTGCACTCACACAGAAGACTCTAAGCACACATCTTCATTAGATCAGACATCTGCCTTCCGGGAAGCAGTGAGGGATGTGACCCAACTTCCAGCTCTTGAAAACAAGGACATCATCCGTCCTTCCCTTGATTGTACAGAGCCACAGGGCATTGTATCAAGCAAACAGATGCTTGATGGCTGTTCACTGATTGAATGGATGAAGTCATAGATGATTCTTCATTTGTAAGATGTGTAGTGATAGATGATAGATAGATAGATGATAGATAGATAGATAGATAGATAGATAGATAGATGAACAAACAAATAAATAAATAAAGCAAGCCTGCTTTCTCCTCCTACTGAGTAGCTGAAATGAGACAAAGGATGTCAAAAGGCACTCTACCTCCTACTCTAGTATTCTGACCACATTCCTAAGGAATGATGGGTAAAGAGGCCCCCTTCACCCTTCCCGCTCTGTGCTCCATTAACTTCCTGGCTTGCCTTAAGGATCCTTCAAGTGAGAGAGGGGACCCAAGATGAAGKACCCAAAGGAGGTAAAATCAAGAAAAGAATCTCCAAAAAAAAGCCATTCACCATGAGAGCAGTTCCAGTAATAACAGGTAGCCCTTAACTCRATGGTTCTCAACTTTCCTAATCCTGTGGTGCTTTAATACAGTTCCTCATGTTGTAGCGACCCCCAATCATAATATTAGTTTTATCATTACTTCATAATTGTAATTTTGCTACTATTATGAATTGTAATGTAAATATACGATGTGCAGGATATCTGATATGTGACCCTTGTGAGAGCTTCTTTTAACCCTCAAAGGGGTAGACGCACTTAACTAAGACCCTAACTGGTGATCCGTAAACTGATGATGGGCTTCTGTGGGCTGATTGCCCATCTCAGTAGAGGGGAGTTCTTGACCCATTTCCAATGGCCTTACCTGCTTCCTGACCCCACAGGCCATTGCACTGCCACTAATCTGTAGAAGTGCAGGATTTGGATGTCCACCTTGAGGACATCTCTCCATGCAGAATCTAGATTCTGACGTCAGATTCCAAATATCAGGCTAGAACGACTTAGTGTGCACTCTGCTCAGTGGCCCTGTGTGCAGTAAAAAGCCCAAGTAGTTCCAGGGGTTCTTAACATACTTATTTTGTTTCAGGTGAGTCCTGGGAATCCCTTCTTAAAGCCTCTGATAACCATGCAAGGGCTATTCCCCTCTAGCCTGCTCATCTCTGACACTTCCCACTGGGTACATGGTATYCTCAAGTTCAGAGTCCAGAGTCTGCCCCCAATCCAAACTTCTCCATTCCGTCCCATGCTTTAGAGGAAGTTCTTTAGTTTCTTGAACCCATCTKGGTAGAAAAGGATCTTAAGATAAATATAAATCCGTTCCTCTAATGCTTCTGCAATAYTTGCATCCGAAAYGAGTCACAGAATATAATCTTCATTAAATGCTCATAGAGGTAGATTTTTCTCCTCATTCTGCATTCTCCATCTGACTGGCCACTTCATGCAGTGCTCCCCCTAGACCATGCCTTCAAGTTCACATGGCAAGCTGTCAGGATATAAATACACCCAGAGCATGCCTGGGCATGCCTTGACACCGTCCCTTCAAAAACGTGTTTGGACAGGAAAGAGTTTACCCTCCTCAGCTTTGTACAGGGTTTGTATAATGTTCAAAGYCCAGCACGGATTATCCTCCTCCATGGAGAGTCCTCCAATCTCTTGTCTTCTCTTCCTGGAAGAGTCACTTCATCTCACCTCAAAGGAGGTACCACAAGGACTTGTGAGCTTACATAAAGGAGGAAAGCTTAGTGTAAGAGAGCACCTCCATGAACAAAACGCTCTAAGTCTTTCATGCCCAATGACTGCCCCTTCTTCAAGGTTATAACCTGCAGAGAAGACTGCTGGGTAAAAGCATGTCTCCTGAGGCGTTCTCATTGCTGAAAAAATCTCTAGCTCCTTAGGTACTCCATAAGACCATGCTCCGTAGGGAGACACCCAGGTAAAACTTGAAACCATCCAAGTTAATCAGAAATATCTTTTAGGAAAAACATTTGATGATAAATACCAAAGCTAACCATCTATCTGCTTATGGCAAAATAATTCTATTCCTCGGTACTACATAACATATTGCACATCATGCACAAAAGACATGTGAAATAAAGTTTGTAGCATAACTATTCAAAATAGCCCACAGCCAAAAACTACCCAAACAGATAAATACAATGGAAACACGTTCTTATGGTAGAATAGTACGTATCACTGAAAATGAACAAATACTACATGCAACAGTTCCAATGGGATTCACAAACCAAGTACTGAGCGAAAGAATTCAGACACAGAAACTATTACTACATTTATAAGACTTTCAAAAACGGCAGAAAAACAATCCATGTGTTAGAAATCAGCTTAGTGGTTTACCCTGGAGGTGAAGTGATTTATCACCAAACCAATTACACCCCTAAYAGTTAAATCAATTCTATTCTTTTTCTATTGATTGTTTTGATGGTCAGAGAGAGGTTTACAAAAAGAGTTCGAAATGTAATAAATTCAATTCAATTTTAAACAAGGCTTTATTGGGTACCTCCCTATAGATGGAGATTGCTGTAAATCAGAGAGCATAGTAAGAATTAGATACAATTTCCAAACCCAGGATCTCATAGTCCATTGATAGAAGTCACATTTAGACAGTTCCCTTTCTCTTTACTTCAAGGTACTCTCTCTGTGTAATGGCTGGCACCTAACCTGTCCAAGAATCTTCATTCAAAAATTCTCTCACCCTGTTGGGCCTGAAGATGGCTCCACATTGAAAACCTGGATCAAGGTGACATTCAGTTATAGCCACAAGCTCCTAAAGGTTATAGTTGTTATTTCTAGCACACACCATTTAATCATATCCAACTGCCTCCCATATACCAAGTTTCACTTCCTGCCTTTCTAGGAGAGGGTCGAAAGTTGACCTGAGAGCCAGATGACTTGCTCCGGCATCATTTAGTGATTACTGACCTCCAGCATCTAGAGACTAGTAAATGGCTTAGGTAATGATGGTTTCTAGATGTCTAGTCTCTGAGGGACTCCTCCTAGTACTATACTGACAACTGACATGCCAAGAACTATCTCATTCTCACAGAATATGAATGTCATCAATATTTTTACATCTCCACAGAACTCAAATCAGGCTTGTCACCCAATATAATAAACCAGAGAAGCCTCCCCCCCACAACCCACAACCCCCAATCTCAAACTAGCCTTGATCAAGACCTTAGGCAGGAGCTAGTTGCCTCCTGACCCCTCCCATGTGGAAAAATGAAGAAGCCCCTGGGATGGTCTGCATCCTGGGAAATAACAGCCTCCAGATGTAACAGCAACTCTACCAGATCAAGATCTACAGAAACCAGAACTAGACGAAACTACAGAGATTACCCAGGCCCAAAGACAGTGCTTATCTGTNCCAGCACGGATTATCCTCCTCCATGGAGAGTCCTCCAATCTCTTGTCTTCTCTTCCTGGAAGAGTCACTTCATCTCACCTCAAAGGAGGTACCACAAGGACTTGTGAGCTTACATAAAGGAGGAAAGCTTAGTGTAAGAGAGCACCTCCATGAACAAAACGCTCTAAGTCTTTCATGCCCAATGACTGCCCCTTCTTCAAGGTTATAACCTGCAGAGAAGACTGCTGGGTAAAAGCATGTCTCCTGAGGCGTTCTCATTGCTGAAAAAATCTCTAGCTCCTTAGGTACTCCATAAGACCATGCTCCGTAGGGAGACACCCAGGTAAAACTTGAAACCATCCAAGTTAATCAGAAATATCTTTTAGGAAAAACATTTGATGATAAATACCAAAGCTAACCATCTATCTGCTTATGGCAAAATAATTCTATTCCTCGGTACTACATAACATATTGCACATCATGCACAAAAGACATGTGAAATAAAGTTTGTAGCATAACTATTCAAAATAGCCCACAGCCAAAAACTACCCAAACAGATAAATACAATGGAAACACGTTCTTATGGTAGAATAGTACGTATCACTGAAAATGAACAAATACTACATGCAACAGTTCCAATGGGATTCACAAACCAAGTACTGAGCGAAAGAATTCAGACACAGAAACTATTACTACATTTATAAGACTTTCAAAAACGGCAGAAAAACAATCCATGTGTTAGAAATCAGCTTAGTGGTTTACCCTGGAGGTGAAGTGATTTATCACCAAACCAATTACACCCCTAAYAGTTAAATCAATTCTATTCTTTTTCTATTGATTGTTTTGATGGTCAGAGAGAGGTTTACAAAAAGAGTTCGAAATGTAATAAATTCAATTCAATTTTAAACAAGGCTTTATTGGGTACCTCCCTATAGATGGAGATTGCTGTAAATCAGAGAGCATAGTAAGAATTAGATACAATTTCCAAACCCAGGATCTCATAGTCCATTGATAGAAGTCACATTTAGACAGTTCCCTTTCTCTTTACTTCAAGGTACTCTCTCTGTGTAATGGCTGGCACCTAACCTGTCCAAGAATCTTCATTCAAAAATTCTCTCACCCTGTTGGGCCTGAAGATGGCTCCACATTGAAAACCTGGATCAAGGTGACATTCAGTTATAGCCACAAGCTCCTAAAGGTTATAGTTGTTATTTCTAGCACACACCATTTAATCATATCCAACTGCCTCCCATATACCAAGTTTCACTTCCTGCCTTTCTAGGAGAGGGTCGAAAGTTGACCTGAGAGCCAGATGACTTGCTCCGGCATCATTTAGTGATTACTGACCTCCAGCATCTAGAGACTAGTAAATGGCTTAGGTAATGATGGTTTCTAGATGTCTAGTCTCTGAGGGACTCCTCCTAGTACTATACTGACAACTGACATGCCAAGAACTATCTCATTCTCACAGAATATGAATGTCATCAATATTTTTACATCTCCACAGAACTCAAATCAGGCTTGTCACCCAATATAATAAACCAGAGAAGCCTCCCCCCACAACCCACAACCCCCAATCTCAAACTAGCCTTGATCAAGACCTTAGGCAGGAGCTAGTTGCCTCCTGACCCCTCCCATGTGGAAAAATGAAGAAGCCCCTGGGATGGTCTGCATCCTGGGAAATAACAGCCTCCAGATGTAACAGCAACTCTACCAGATCAAGATCTACAGAAACCAGAACTAGACGAAACTACAGAGATTACCCAGGCCCAAAGACAGTGCTTATCTGTCCTCAGCTTTGATGAAGAGACTGGGGCCAAAGGGCTAAAGTCTATTCCTGAAATTTACTCTGTTACATAAGTCAAAACTGGGGTGGGGAGATTGGATCAACAGAGCCTCCATATGCCCTTGAATATCCAAGGTAGATAAAGCAAATGCCTCCCTTCTGCATTCTGAACCCAGGYTCTGTRGAGAACTTGAGGGACCCCATACCAATTCAGACCTATTCTTAGMACTAAAGAAATTTGCACTCWYGGGAGACCTTGCCCTTACCCTGATGTAGTTGGAAGCCTTTAGTGTGAGACTTCGTCTTACATATGTGCCCTTCCTTATACAGCGCTTGGTTGAGATGCCACCTCTCAAAGCTGTGACTCCTCCCCCATCATGAGTTCTCTAGAAGGGAGAGAGGCACCTAAAGCTTTGTGCAAGTTCTATACAAAGCCAATATTTTCTTAAAACACCCCACTGATAAAACTTATTCCAGTAATATTGTCCTAGTTAGGGGTACCACTGCTATGATGAAACACCATGACCCAAAGCAAGCTGGGAAGGAAAGATTTTTTATCCAGCTTACGTGTCTCCATCCATAGTCTATCACAGAAGGAAGTCACGACGGAAGCTCAAGCAGGGAAAGAACCTGGAGGCAGGAGCTGATGCAGAAGCCATAGAGGGGTGCTGCCTACCGGCTTGCTTCCCATGGCTTACTCAGCCTGCTTTCTTAGAGAACCTAGGGTCACTAGCCCAGGGATAGCCCAACCCATAATGTTATGGGCCCTCCTTCATTGATCACTAAGTCAGAAAACACTCTGCTAACTTGCCCATAGCCCATCTTATGGAGACATTTTCTCAACTGGGGTTGCTTCCTCTCAGATGACGCTATCAAGTTGACACAAAATTAACCAGTACAAATACCTTGACAGACAAACATCTTACTTCCAAGCCATGGTGGACTCCCTGGGGATGTAGCTTAGAGTAGTATTTCACGGGGGAGCACTTGAAACTGCCTACTCACATCTTCATTCACGTAGACCAAGATTCCCAGACAGCCCAGGGTTCAAACTATACATTAGCTGAAGGGAGGACAGTAATAACAAAGGTTGGCTATAGGTTTTCCTTTATTATTTTTTTAAAGATTCATTTATTTTTTGATTTGTATATTAATGTTAGTCTACATGTATATATATGGACCATGTGCATGCCTAGTGCCTGTAGAGGCAAAATGAGGACATCAGAAGTGGAGTTACGCCAGGCGGTGGTGGCACACGCCTTTAATCCCAGCACTTGGGAGGCAGAGGCAGACGCATTTCTGAGTTCGAGGCCAGCCTGGTCTACAGAGTGAGTTCCAGGACAGCCAGGGCTATAAAAAAGAGGTAGAGTTACATATGGTAGTAAGTCACCTTGCTGGGAACAGAACTAGGGTCAACCACAGGAGCAGCAAGTACTCTTAACCCCGAATCTTCTCTGCAGCTCCAGGCTGCAGATTTACTGTTGCCGTCTTCTGTTCTGAGGAGGTCTCAAGGCAGCTCCTCTCAGGATGAGCTTTGTGGCTCTTGTACAGTTGTAGCATTGGGCTTCCCGCCCTTACCTTCCAACCCTCCCATTGGGGCCGACTGTCACTTTACTACTGCTACAATTTATAGCCGTTCATATTTTAAGGGCGTGTCCTCTGCCTGGTGGTACTTTTGGAGAGGCCATGGAACTAGGGAAGCGACTTAAAGGTCACAGCCCAGGTTCCAGTTCTGGGGCTCTTTTTATTTTCTGGTCTGATGAAGAAGACATCTCAACTATATCAGTGATAACAGCCAACATCTACTGACCATGGATTGCAAGCAAGGTATAGCAATGAAAACGTTACATGGAGAATGTCATTGAAAGTCTCTACTTTACCTGGTGATCCTATTATCTTCCCTATGTTATAAAGTAGTAGACAAGGCACAGAACGGTAGCTTGTCTAAGATAACCGTAGCTTGCAAAGGGGGGACTTAACCCATGGGGATGTCGTGTTTTGCCAAGTTTTCATCACCTTGGACAGGAACCAGGTGTCCCTAGGTCAAATCCTGAGTTCAGAATCTCTTGTTCTCACCCCCACTGTGCCCTCACACTTTTTGGTCTGCAGGTATTTTAAACACAGCGGGAACCATGAGGTTGGGAAAGGACGACTACTGGTTAACCCATGCTTCAATTTTCTTTTCTAAGAACCAAGAAAAATGGCATCCCCAACTCAGGGCACGCGGCAAGCCAGGCGTGTGGAAAACGCTGTAGAAAATCCCTGCAGACTTGCGCTCACACAGGGGTGCAGGATGACCGTCACACTAGCCTGTGCCTGTCTGGCATCCCATTTTCAATCTCATCTCCTCCTGGGCCTCAGCTACATCTCTTGTATTCAGTATGTCAGGACACCTAGGCTGGGCCACATCTCGTGTCTTAAGATGCCACCTCACAGCCCAGAGCTGGGGCCCACTGTTTGGACTGTTTACACTRTGCTCGTAATTGGACTTCTCATGAGTTGTGTCAAAGATTAGAGGAGCCTGAGAGCCATTTCCTCCCTTGACAGCCCTTGAAATTATTGACAGGAAACAGATGACCGGGGAAGCRCATCAGCCTCTGCCCCCAGCCCTGGGAACTTCGGGCATTTCCAAGGTCACATGGCTCCTTCCCAGGCTCTGCTTTCTCATCAGGTCAAGCTATACCTGAGACAAAGACAGCTGAGTCCATGACAAGCCTTTGCCCTCTCTGAGGCACTGGAGGTCTGACCCAGCACTGGACTGTGGGTTGGCTGGTTTATAGCCAAGAATTTATTTCCTGYGGAAACAATTCCTTAGGAGAGTAAAGTTCCCAGGAGGACTGTGGCAGTGAGTCTGAGCACTTGCTGGGTGTTTGCACCCCGGAGACAAAAGAAAGGAAGCAAGCGACTCCTGTGAGAAAGAAGGGTTCAGTCACTAAACAGGAAATTAAGCCAGGAGCGGAACTGGACCCCTATAGGCCCAGTGCTCAGGAGGCTGAGGCAGGATAGAGAACTCAAGGGCATAATCTACCTAGCAAGAATGTGGCCAGAGAGAGACAGGCACAGAGACACAGAAAGAGGAGAAGCAGGGAGGGAGGGACAAGGGGAGGGAAAGAGAGAGCAAGTATGAGTTGAGGTCCTGGGGTGGGGGGAGGGGGAAGCCATGCCCACATTAAGCATTCTGCTTGACTGGTAAAATTCCCATTATTGTGCAGAGTTAGAAAGCTGCAGTGATTGTTTTAGTTTATCTCAGCGCCATAAATGGCCACTTATTGCCCCCCATGTGTGACCTCACACCTTTGTGGAATGTAGGAATAAACAGAAACCTCATCTCTACCAACGCAGAAACTAAAAAACGTCATAAGGAAGTCTCTAAGGATCATAGCAGAAGTTTCCAGACTTTTCTGTAAGCTACCTATATAAACGTTTCCACCAACACATTTAAAAAAGTGCTTTGGTATAGGGTTTTTCGTTACTGTTATTGTAAAAAAAAMCTCGAGAAACTGTTACCACATTGGAACACTGTATTTGGGGGAATTCGAGTGTGTTCCCAGGCATAGTCACTCATATTTGACTCCAGAATAAACTATTGCTTATTCCCTTTGAGGCAAGAGCTTTCTTTTTGTAGGAATTAATAAAAGGGAGATCAAGGAGGGGAAGGGTAGAGAAAGGAGAGAAAGGAAGAAATGGGTGGGAGAAGAAAAGAGGAGGGAAGGGAGACGAAAATGGGATACAGCTCACTAGCTATGAGACTCTAAGCAATTCACCTCCTCTCTCTGAATCTCAATCAATTACACACAACAGGGATGTTCTTACTACCATCTCTCAATTTTTGGTTTTGATATTCTGCGACTGTTTGGGACTGCACTGACCAAATGGTGCTGGGGGTCAAATCTGTCTATTGTACCTTGTAAGGCAATGGTTCTCACTGCTGTGGCCTTCCCAAGGCTGCGGCCCCTTAATACAGTTTCTCATGTTGTGGTGACCCCAGCAATAACATTATTTCGTTGCTACAGCATAACTTTAATTTTGCTGCTGTTATGAATCATAATCTCCATCTCTGATCTCCAGGAGAGCTGATACGCAGCCCCCTCCCCAGAGGGTTCGTGACGTACAGGTTGAGAACTGTCCTAAGGGTTCATTTCCCACCTCCTGATTCTCTCCTCTAGGACAGGCCAAGAGTCTCCACAAAACTTCCTTCCCATCAACTGAAGGAATTCTCCAACGTTTCTCCTTCCCCTTGGTTCCTTCAGACATAACCTTTATTTCTTTGCAGTACTAGAAACTATTCTGATAGTAACAGTTTTCACTACTGTGGGGGAGACTTCTTACGTTTCTCTCATTATGAATTTTCATTTGTGAAGGTGAATAAATTCATTTATATAAGTGAACTCTTCATTTTCTAGAATTTCAGGCAGTAAAATAAAAAGTAAAAAGATCCAGTTGAAGAATAAATTAAGGTGCCTGATAAGGTAGACAATGGTTACCTGAAGTATTTGGCACATGCTCACACAGATCACGTGTGCTACTTAATTAACCCTACATTGAAAATCAATGGACATAGAGGCTTCTTCCTCTGGGGCCTGGGGGAAGGGGTTACTCATCAGACCTGCTCCCTGCCCCTCCCAAGGACCTTCAGAGATGGAGGTCAAAGGCCTAGGTTTAACCCAGAGGCCATGGCTGCAGCCTTGGTGGCCAAAGGCCCCCCTCTAGAGGATCAGGGGGGCTCTGAAAAGGTACTGAGAGTCCAGCAGGTCTGATGGCACCCTGACTGCTTCCTACAGCGATTCTGAAGCCAGATTGAGACCAGGGAGCTGTGACAGCCCTTTCTCAGGCCCTCAACGGCCACGCAGAAGTCCTCAAGTGACCCAAGAACCTGTGGGATTGTAGCCTCAAGGGTAGATGGATGGAAAGCAAGGTCATGGATGGGGCTGGACAAGAAGAGGCAGCTGCAGCACAGAGAGGATATAGGGCCTAAGGTTCTAGTGAGTTCCACACCAAAGTCTGAGAAAAATCAGCTTGCAGGGTCTGTTATTTCCTGACATTTGTCTCGACTCGATTTTGTTATTGCTGTCGCTTCTCACTTGGTTATATGTTTTCAAAGCCAGGATTTAAGAAGCCAAGAAGAAGGGTCTCGACATATGGGTGGGAAGAAGAGTGCTAAGCTCAGTAGAATGAGAGGAGGAACCAGTAGCTCCACATATATACCTTCAAGAATTAGAGATTTATCCAAAAACACCAAGGTAATAAAAAGAGGCTTTGTGGGCTAGCTCATAAATTAAAGTCATCTTTTAGGTTTCAAAGTAAGTTCCCCATCTACTTTATTAGTTCCCTCACATTCACAGTCATGGAAGAATGTCCTAGGGAAAATATTCTTTAAGGGATTCTTTATAAAGTTTGGAAATMAAACAAACAAACAAACAAACAAAAAACAGATGAGCTGTTTTTCACCACAGTGGCCTGTTTTCCTAAATCATCCCAAAGCTAATTAGAATTCCAAGGGCATTTGTTTGAAACCCATAACCCCAGTGAACTCAAATGAAGCAAGTGTCCTCGGTACAGGAAGGGTGTGGGGACAGTACTGTGAGGGATGCTGAGCAGGGACTGGGGCAGGCAGAGGGCACGAGCCAAACACCAGAACACGGGGCAAACTCAAGGGCATCTAAGGTTCACAGGGGCAAGAAAATGCAAACACACACTAAGGTCCAACTTGAGRTGGACAGGCTACCGTCCAACAGTCCCTAAATCACCTGTGGTCTACTGGCCACAGACACAGATGGATTCTGGGAAAGGTGGCAGAAGCTGGGCTTGCTCTCACTGGAAACCAGGCTCCTTGCTCTCACAAGAAAGAGGATTCAAGACAGGGTGCTGGGTGCAGTGTTGCTATGCTAGGCAACTGTTTGACTGTAGAAAGTTAAACAAGAGCAAAGTTGTAGAAACAAGACCCCAAGGACCCACCGAACTTCTAAATTGGAGGTAGGTACTTACCTGGTCTTGGGTCAGAGGAATGTTGGCCAGACTGAGGCTACACAGAAGTGAGGGCAGAGACCTCCCTCTACCACATTTTTCTCTGACTGATTACTGTCTCTTCTGATCTCATATCAGCAGGGCAGCAGGTTTGTGTAGCACTTGGAGGCAGCACGGCATACAATCACTTATGATAAGTCTGCAACCTTTCAGTAGACAAGTCCTGCAGATTTGCATTTCTCTAGCAAGCTGATGCAACATGCATGAGTCCTGCATGTTCATCTTCCCCTCCTCCTCCTCCCTCCTCCCCCTTCTCCTCCCTCCTCCCCTTCTTCCTCTCCCCCTTTTTTCTCCTCCTCCTCCTTCTTTTTAAGACATGTTTCTCCCACAACCATTGGAAAAATTGTGATAACCTTATTCACCAAAAGGTGTGTATAACTGATAATGGACTGTCAAGGGCCAAGGAGTCCATTAAGAAAGTATTGATGCGGACTCACAGGATTCTACCCACTAACAATGAGGCAGCGAAGAGCTCCTTTCAGCTCCGTGAGTCTTCCTGGAATGCCAGAGTGAAGCGATGGCCTGCTCTTCAGAGTGACAGCTGCTCAAAGGGAGACACCAGAAAAGGCTTGGAGGTATGATCCGCCTTTCCAATTCCTTTTTAGCTCCTCGTTCTGCTCAAAGATGAAAATGTTCAGCAGTTTCCCCTTTCAGTCCAATTTCTCATTCTCTGCCTCTGTTATTCATGCACTGTGGCATTGTCAAATCCATCTAAATCAATATTCTCCTAAAGAACGCCTCAGACTATCCCCTTGTCTGTTCCTCGTGTCATTTTCCCCAGTGGCTCTAGGTTTTGCCTCTGCTTACTCGGCTGCTTTGGCTCGTTGTTTTTTATTTTTCTTCTGACTTCTGACCTGGCCTATCTTCCTCGGCAGGAAACTCATCTGCATTATGAAGCCTGTGACTGGGAAGAGTGATGGCCACTGAGAACAGAGTGGCTTCTGTGCTTCCTTCCATGGGGGGGGGAGGGGCATCTGCTTCGTGTCAGTGGAAATGCACCAGTGGTCAAGAAACCATGACAAGACTCAAGGGTGAGAGGGTGAGTGAGGCACTGGGCCTGATGCCAAGAACAAGCAATGAGAGGAGGTGTGAGAAGGCCCAGGTGCCCAGCTTCCTAACCAGAGTGACATGTCCAACACAGGTGACAGCCTGACAACCCCACTCATCTCCAAAGCAATACCTCCAGCATGGAAGCTTCTAGATCTCTCAGGAAATTCCTCACTTTAACAGCCACGCCATTGAACCACCCTAAAACTTGCAACAAAACAAAGGGCTTGGCTTTCTTGGTTTATTTGTTCGTTTGTTCGTTCATTCGCTCTTTGGTGAGATAGAGTTTCTCTAATAGCCTTGGGTGCCCTGGAGCCCACTTTGTCCACCAGGCAGGTCAGGGACTCAGTGATCCACCGGCCTCTGCCTCCTGAGTGCTGGGATTAAAGGCGTGTGCCACCACCCAAAGGAACATAGCATGGATTTATACTGAGACGTTTTCTTCTCATAGTTCCATAAAAAGGTTGTTCTGTGCCTGGCAAAGCATGGAAGAGCAATGGTGACCACAGTCCTCTTGAC
>BDUI01002316.1:7932-20953 GCA_002335545.1 Apodemus speciosus | reverse complement strand
GTGGTGCTGCTATCTTGAAAGTTACTTGAAAACTGACTTCATGATCTTTTAAGACATTCTATCCTTAGCTGATCTGATCTAACATATCACCGCTTCTTTCAAGTTTGCATTTGTTGAATCTTTAACAACAACACAGATTTCTTGAGGGAGCACAACTATTCTGTTCCCTCTGTTCCAGCCTGGCCTAGCAAGACRCAGGACAAAAGGCAAYAGGCTACCATCCATTACTGCAACCAGGGAACTGAGATGGTTCTTAGAGATTTTCTCACCCAGGACTAAGCCACCTATAGAAATCCCTCTACTAGCCAGATGAGGCAATGAACAAAGATACATACTGCTTCAGTGGACTTCACTCTGCCCAAATTCTCAGGGAATGACTAACTGCCTGTGATTTTTTTCTCCCACACTCCTGACACTATCTAAAATAACTGTTCGTGGTATCAAGAAAAGCCATCTTRGACAGCCAGGATGACAGGAGACACACATCTTCGCTTAATTCTCCAGGATCATCATCATCCTTAGGACYAYCTTAGACCTGGCTTCAGATTATATATGCTGSACACRGAGTCACTGTGCCTGTGAAGCCTTTCTAAGCTCCTTAAATGCAGGTCCAGCCCCAAGTAACAACTGAAAGGATCCGACAAGAAGACCCACGAAAGATGGTGTATTGGACAGATTCAACATCGTATCTTCAAGAAAGACGCTTGGTGAACAGTATTAACCTTACTCAACATTTGTGAGTGAAATAATGCAAAAGAGACGCACCTTATAAACCAATCCATGCTTGGCTTCACTTCCTCTGAGGGGCACTCCTGACTTGCCCTACCCCTTCTAGCATCAGACTCCTCTTGGTTGATCATGGAGTTCCTCTGAGTACCATGTGCTAACCTGGAGACTGGGGGGAGGGGAGGGTGGCGGGGGGGGGTGCGGGACGGGGGATAGAGCTCAAGTAGGAACACTCTCTGCCTTGACTGGCTACTGGTGGATGTAGTCTGGCATCTCCCTATTTAAAGCTCAAAATGCCTGCTCTTGTTCCACAGACAGACCCTTCATTAGGAGCTTTCCAGACCCAAACCAGCTGCTCCAAAGAGCGGCAATTAAGTCAACAGACCATGATGCCTGCTCTCATGTCTCTTCACACCTGTCTGCCAAGAGCAGAATTCCTGCAGAAGAAGAGTTCTCTGGTCTGTGCCAGGTCTGGTAAGCATCCTACAAAAATATCCAGGTCTGCCAGTGGTGAGGGAGGTGGTGGTCAGTCACACACGGGCCTCCTTCTAAGAGCCACACAGCAGTTTACTGATATTTCTTCAGGGCTGTCATGTGCTGGGGGGTGGGGGTGAGCATCGGCCGCTGAGGATGGGAAGACCCCGGGATGCAGTTAGACTGCAGAGAAAAGTGGTGCGTGCACGGTAGGTAATAGACAAGCAGCTCTGAGTAGCACTCACTCAGGGCCTGTTGGCACCCCTCTATGACAGAGACTTTACCCACTGTCGAGTCCCTCCTCACGTGGATAGCGTGTCCAGCCTTGTGACGCCCTCACTCAACGTTGTAATCTACAAAATTCTTCCTCTGGTAGTGGTGGCACACACTTTTCTTCTCAACAGAGGCAGAGACGTGCCAGGCTGCTGTGAGTCTGACACCAACCTGGTCTAGAGACTGAGTTCCAGGACATCCCAGACTACCCAGAGAAACAAATGAGTTCTCATTCAAGGACTGTGCAGTCAAGTTACAAAAAGAGATAATTCCCAAAAAATAAGCCTCTCATACTGTTTTACTTATTTTTTTAATTTTACTTTTTATTGGTTTTTTTATTTATTGACATTTCAAATATTATGCCCCTTCCCAGTTTCCCCTCCACAAACCCCATATTCCCCTCCACCCTGCCTCTATGAGGGTGCTCCCGCACCCACCCACCCACTCCCTCCTCACCACCCTAGCATTCCCCTACTCTGGGTCATCGAGCCTCCACAAGAGCAAGGGGCTCCCCACCCATTGATGCCAGATAAGGCCGTCCTCTGCTACATATGCAGCTGGAGCCATGGGTTCCCCCCATGTGTCCCTGGGAACTCTGGGGGCATCTGGTTGGTTAATATTGTTGTTCTTCCTATGGGGCTGCAAACCCCTTCAGCTCCTTCAGTCTTTGCCCTAACTCCTCCATCAGGGACCTCATGCTCAGTCCAGTGTTTGGCTGCGTGTATCGGCATCTATATTGGTCAGGCTCTGGCACAGCCTCTTGGGGAACAGCTATACCAGGCTCCTGTCAGCGAGCACTTCTTGGCATCAGCAATAGTGTCTGGGGTTAGTATCTGCAGACGGGATGGATCCCTAGGTGGGGCAGTCTCTCAATAGCCTTTCTTTTTTCAGTCTCTCTTCCACTCTTTGTCCCTGCATTTCCTTTTGACAGGAGGAATTCTGGGTTAATATTTTTAAGGTGGGTGGGTGGTCCCATCTCTCAACCAAGGACTGTGCCTATCCACTGGATATGGTCTCTAGAGGTTCTATCTCCCCTTGGTTGGGTATTTCAGCTAATGTTCTCCACCCTTAGGTCTCTGGCATCTAGGACTTTCTAGTGGCTACTTATTTTTTATTTTCGTATGTATGTATGTATGTATGTATGTATGTATGTATGTATGTATGTATGTACCTTCCCCCTCTTCCTGGTGCAGACTGACCATCTCTTCATCATCCTGTGTTAGACAACAGGCTGGAAAGAGGCAGGAGGAAGTTTCCCTGGCTCCTCAGAATGGAGGTCAGAGTGTCACTTTCCTTTCACAAGACCCCCTGCAGTTTTCTGTAAATACACACAGTTTGGAATTCCTGCCCAGCTGTCCGGAAAAGAAACAATAACCATAGAGACCCCCACAACCCAGCCGTCAACTGTGTTCTCACAATCCCTACTATGTTCTGGGTCTCCCTTGAGGACAGCGCAATCACAACAGCTTCCTAGTCTAAGACAGGTGAGAGAAGCTCACTGAGGTCATAGTCAGCCTGGAAGGAAATTATACCCAAGGCCTAGGAATGCCTAGCTAGAATTAAATCCATCCAAGGCCTGCTATTCCTCCTTGTAGCTGAGACATGGAATCAAAGAACTCATAGAGGAGGGCCTGATGCTATCACCAAGAGGGAAAGCAGGCTGTGTTATCTTCTCTAAAGACTCCCCCAGGACTCTACCTGCCAAGCACCTAGGCTCTTTCTGACCTATCAACATCCTGAGGAATGGCCTGGGCTAGTTTATGGTAGAGGGACCCCTGGGATCAAGCTGAGGCTGAGGGAGAATTTCAGTCCTAAGGTGAACGCTATGTGAAAGGAGGCGGGGCTTCTCCATGGACATTGTTACAGCTACATGTCCACTAAGCAAAGGGGACACCTCTGAGCTCCTCTCTTGAATCCAAGCTGGCTTCAGAGTTTTACTTCAAACACACCTTTCTTCTCCCAGAGTAGCCTTCTCCCAAAACATCGAGGTGAACGTGGCGTTGGTTGAAACACTCACTGTTTCAGTTTTGAGTTGTGTCTGATCTTTTCTCCCAGGTGTTCCTTTGAGGATCTGTATCTCCCAGRTAAGATGCCTGAGAAAGCAAAAGGAAGATGTCCTACCACCATGCTGTCTGTTTTCCCATCTACAAAGTTCTGGGATCTATGAATTATATACCCCCATTTCTAGAAAGAAAGCTTCTATTTGGGGATCATGGGAAGACTTCATTAAACTGATCRGTGACTGATACTTGAATATTTTGCGTTGTTGTGCCATGGAGTCAGAAGAAAGGTAATGCGTGCCATCCTCACAGAGGTCATCYGTAGGGCCTGGAGGGAGTGAGCATACCTGC
The DNA here is from genome assembly GCA_002335545.1 of Apodemus speciosus. Classification (NCBI taxonomy): domain Eukaryota; kingdom Metazoa; phylum Chordata; class Mammalia; order Rodentia; family Muridae; genus Apodemus; species Apodemus speciosus. The sequence continues at coordinate 17,129 of BDUI01002316.1, read as the reverse complement.
TGCTAGGTCAGGAGTAGAGAGGGTCACAGTCGGTACTGGGTAAGTCACGTGGGTGTGTCTCTCACAGTCTTGTGTTGACTTTCAACAGTAAGTGGGAAATGAATCAGTCATGGGCGGAACCTCTTGTAGAACCTCTAAGAAGCAGTGGCTCTTGAGTGGCACTAAARATGGAGCATTAGAGATACAATGTCAAGATGCCCAGATCCACCCCAACCTCTAGTACTGAAGTACTAACTCTCCCAGGCCTCTGTAGGTGCAGCTAATGATAGCCCCTTCAGAATGGCTTTGATAGACGAGAGTTGCCTCCTCCCCTCAAGCCACAGCCACTTCCTGAGCAAGCTCTGTGTTATGACTGGTGGCACAGGGGAAACCCTAGACCCGGAACCCTGAACCCAGGCAGATATTGCAGCCACCAGCCCGTACTCTCTCAGTCCCCTGCTACTCTGCCAATATTTCAGACCAGTCTGAACCAGCATTTTATTTGTTTGTTTGTTTTCACAACTGGTGTACTTAAAGCTATGCTTCACTGTTGGCCAAAGTTCATGGTTTACACGAGGGTTCTTGGAGTTGTATAGTTCATGAGTTTAGTTAAGCATCTAATGACACATGTTCAACATTACAGGATTATATAGTGTTTTTCTGCCCTGRAAACCCATGCCCCTCCGCCCTTCACTTGTTTGCCCCTTGCTGTCCCCAGGCCTCTGCTAATAGCCAGTAATTATGTTGTATCACAACTTTGCCTTTTCTAGAATGCCATATGCAGCCTTTTCAGATGAGTTTTGTTCATTTGATAACACTCACTTAAGGTTTCTCTGAGTCTTTAATGAACTCATCGTTCCCTTATTTACAGTGCTATATAATWTTCCATTGCCTAGATCARTGATTCTCAACCTGTGGGTCTTGACCACCTTTGTAGTCAAGTTATATATCAGATATCCTACATATCAGACATTAACATTCAGTTTATAATAGTAGCAAGATTACAGTTGTGATGTAGAAGTGCTGGGGGCTCAGCACAGCGTGAGGAACTATATTAAAGGTTGCAGCATTAGGAAGGCTGAGAACCAGTGGTCTACATGTATCATGGTTTCATTATCCATTCACTTACTGAAAGGCAACTTGACTTGCTGCCAAGCTTCTGTAAATATCCTACTTCAGGCTTCTGTGTGGACCCAAGACGTCTCCTTGATTGATCAAACAGCAAATAGCACACTTTCTATATTACATTTACTATACCTTTTCTGACCTCTGTTTTCAGCAATGATGACGACTCTATAGGACAGTTTGAAGTTGACTTAGGTAATGCACATGAAGTTCTTAGCCTAGTGCCTTGCTTGCACRTAGGCAGCTGGGATTCCAAGTGTACACGAAAGAGAAAGCTGTTATTTCTATAGCTTGGCTTGATGGAGACATAATGGAACCCTTCAATACATATGGCTCTGCCCAAGTCTCATTTCTGTTGCTGTAATAAGATACCCAACTTGGGACAGAAAGGGTGTTTTGCTTTTGTTTTTGTTTTTGTTTTTGTTTTTGTTTTTGTTTTTAGCTCATTAATTCCTGCCTTGACTTCCTTGCTATGATGACCCAAAAGCAACCAGTTGCATCTGAACAGAGAGTGAACATGTGTATATGGATTTATGCTCTTCACTTAGGTAGTCCATGGCCACAACAGACCGAGTCTTCCTATATTAATTATATTAATTAACTTAGTAATCAAAGCAATCCCCCACAGACTTGCCCATTGGCCAGCCTGATCGAGACAATCTGTCACTTCCTTCTAGGATGTGTCAAGCTGACGTAAACAAACCACCAGCATGTTTGGATGTATATCCAACCCCTGCCAGCCACTGCCGAAATGACTGAAGGTCCAACAAAGGTCACAAGACCAGCTACAGCTGGAGGGTGTGAACACCACCCAGGTACAGCTGGCGGGTGTGAGGGACCAATTCTGTGTGACCCAGGTTTCTGGATGAAAAGGAACATGGAGATTTGAGTCAGTTTAGATTTGAGTCCATTTACCCGGAGTTCTGTCCCACTCTGTGAAGACGATGGTCTTTGCAGTTGACCRGCCTTCAGCGAGACGTAGGCATCTTTGTCATCCTATACAGGTGCAGTGACAAATTAAACGTAAGAGCAATAAACTGGAGTATTGACTGGAGGTTGTAATATATGGAATATCATAGTCACAGCTCATCTGTCCATACTCCTAGTACAGAGCAATAGGAGATGCTATAGGAGCGTCATGATACCATGGTTCTTCATAGCTACACTCAGTGTCTCTTCCGGGCCGACCTGAATCATTTAGTCCTAAGCAGCCTGACCTAGGGAGGGGAGGCATACCTGTTACCGTCGTGATAGCTAGTGGGAGGAGGGGACAGGGAGGTCCATAGAAGTTTGTGGGCCAGGTAGCCTGGCCTCTGTGGCAAAGTTCCAAGTCACTGAGAGATACTTCTTTAAACAAAAGGTAGGAACCCCCCTGGACCAGTATTTAAGGTTGTCCTCTGACCATCACACATGCACTGTGCACGTGTGCACTCCCATGAACATTCCCAAGCACTATACAAACATGCATGGGTGTAAACATACATAAATATCAGTTACTGTCCAGTAAGATTGCTCTTCATTTACACTAGATATACTTCAAGTGCTCAGTATAGCGCATGTACTATGACCATAGGGTTACATACAGGACGTGTGGATCGTCACAGAAAATTCTTATGGATGGCAAAGTTCTGAAACATTCTTCCCCTGACTTCCTATCCATCCTTCAAGTCTCAGCTTAAACGTCACTTTCCCACAGAGTCCCTCTCTGACCCTCCAATCTAAATTAAGTTTCCATGCTTTCTCACACAGCCTGCGATTTTCCTCTTGAGATCTTACAACTGTTTGTCAAGTGATGGYTGAGCCTCCGATCATTTCCTGTCCACTTCCAGAACACACCCCTGATGGGCTACTGCCCATCAGGTCCAGCCCCTGCCTCAGGGCATTTAGTAAGAGCTGACCATGTGGTGGATACGTGGGATGATGAATACTTGTACATATGGATGAGTGATTACATCAGTGACTTGATTAAGAAGTGAAAGCTTGGAGCCACATGCTCCAAGGGGATGTAACTCAGACCTCCATGTTTGCCAGTTAGCCTTCAGGAGCCAGCACCTCCTTCTGTGGAGAGAGAGAATGTCCTTGCCTATCCCGGAGTGCTGTAGGAGTGGATGGGATGGCATATATACAGCCTGGGGCGTGGAATCAGTGCCACGGGTACGTGCATTACCCACCCCCACCGCCATCCCACCTCATTTCTTGATTATGTTTCCTATGGCCTTCTATCCTTCCTCAAGTTCCCCTCCATCCTCTCTGCCTCTCTAGCCCTGACTACTAAATAGTCTTCATCCTCACCTACCTGTAAGAGATCATTACTTCCTTTTAAATTGCCACAAATGAAAGATCAAGCCAAAAACATATCCCCAATATGGACAGCCCATTCACTCTGTCTAGTGGACCCTTATTCTGTGTCCTCCCTGTCTCTCTGGGAACCGGCCTAAGCCATTTCCTCACTCAGAATGGGAAGAGGCAAACTTCAGCTGTGGCCTTGTTCTTGGACTAGCCAGTGCCTGCACACCTGGCCCCATTCTCCTTAGGCAGCTTGTACCTGTGAACCACCTGTATCAGCATCCCCACCAATGCAGACTCTCTGGCCCCTCTAGACTCATTGGATCAGAATCTCTACAACAGGACCCTGGAGCAGTGCTTTCAACCATAAGTTCCAATGAGTCACTTACCCTTATCAAAGCGACCCAGACTATACATAGGCCCACGGAACATAGTGAAGATTCCTTTAATAAACTACTGATCTTTTCTTAATTTTCATTAGAAGATCATTTGCAAAACACCTCTCTAGTGGATTTTCAAGTTTATTTGATTATTCAGAATTCACATGTGGCATATAACCTTATCTCAAACATCCACCAAAGGTTTGGCCCTGAAGCTGTGGCATTATGGGAAGATGGTGGAATCTTTTAAGGGATGAAGCTTTGTTGAGGAGAGTTGGTCTTTATCCTGGAAGGAGAAGTTGAGACCCTGGTGAGGAGACTTCCTCAACCTCATGCACCCAACAGGTACTCAGATACTTTGTAGCCACAGGCCCAAAGCGACTATGTACTGAAATTAAGAGCCAAAATTAACCCTTCACCTTTTAAGTTAAGAATCTCAGCTATTTCATCCTAACAATGAACACTGACAGCATTTCACATGCAGAGTCCAGGTTTGCAGCGGACTTGAGGCTAGTGTTAGAAGAGAAGGCACCATGCAGTGAACATTCTGTGAACATTCCTGGAGGCCTGTGTCTACGAGAGTCACTGCAAGACCCCATTTATATTGTCTTGGACCCTCATTCGTTCACATTGCTGCTCTTCTCCATGAGTTCTGATCATCTACAGCCAGTTCTTCCCTCTGGATTCACGGTGCAGAGAGAAAACGTAACACTATCACAAGCAGTAAGAAGACTCGAAAGGGAACAGCTTATTTCTTTTCTTAATCAGGGTCTCTGATGCTGTGATGAAGCATCATGGCCAAAAGCAAGTTAGAGGAGAATAGGAATACACTTTCATACCATAGTCCATCACTGAAGGGAGTCAAGACAGGAACTCAAGCAGGGCAGGAACATGGAGGCTGGAGCTGATGCAGAAGCCACGAGAGGGCACTGCTTACTGGAAGGCAGGAGCTTATGCAGAGGCCTTTGTGCTATGGCGGCTTCAATAGATTCTGTGTGATAAAATTCAACAGAATTGAGGTGGGAAAAAATCTTTTCCTGGAGACTGTAGAACACCCCACTTTAGAAGCCATAGTTTCACTTGGCAATTTACTTTCCTTCCAAACTTCCCTTCTTCCTAGTAGCCCGAGACTAAGTAAATTCGAGAAAGTAAGTTATAATCCATTCTTTGAAGTAATATTACTGGCCAAAAACCTCTTTTCTTAGAACTGTAACACTTTGCCTTAGTCACATTTACCCCCCAAGATTAAAAAGGAGATTTCATTGAAAATATGAAACAATGAGTAGAATTTTTCCRGGAATCCTAAAAGTACAAGTTCTTTTTGTTATTAGACTCTTAGACAAAGTCTTTGCAGGACACATGGATGTTGGGCCTAGTCTTAGACAAAAGGCTCAGATTAGAAGATATTTACATTTGAGGAACCTCGTACTATGCCCTTGCCGGACAGACAGGTGTTRGGCAGGTTAAATTTACATTTGAGTTAATGCCAAGCTCAGACTGCCTCAATGGAAGCTTGTGAGGAACCGCTTTTGTCTTGCAGACCCCATCTAGGGAGTTTCTGGCCAAAACATTCTTGACTTATCCAGGTGTGGTTCAAAATGCAGTCCAAATAAGGCTATGTAGAACTTACGAAGGCATTAAATTTGGCCTGCCTACTCCATACAAAATTATTATAGATTTAAAGGGAACCTCAGGTTTTTACAGACGAAAGCTGGTGTCAGGTTAAGTTTATATCAGGAAGATTGATGTTGTCTGTGTTTAAGCTTTTAAATTTGTTACACAGGAAACGTTTTACCTGGTTGATTTTACATTTCCTTGTGCCAAATGGTAATGCTAATTGTTCCTTGTGCCTGCTTTGCTGGATACATCTTTCAATATGTAAATGTCGATCCCTCATGCTCAAAAACTCCTGTTTGAGAGGTAAAATACACACTCAGATCCAAAACCACCTCTGCGTTTGGTGTCTGTTTGTCAAATCGCCGAATCCGTAACCTTCCTGGACCAAAAGAATCCTGGTTTTCCCGAGGCTGAGGTCGGTCTGCGGCACCTTTGGGGCTAGGGGTGGGGTGCTGCTTATTGGCTTGCTCCTTATGGTTCGCTCAGCCTTTCTTATAGAACCCAGGGCCACCAGCCCAAGGATAACACTGATCACCATGAGCTAGACCTTCCTGCATTAATCACTAATTATGAAAATGCCTACAGGCTTGCCCACTGCCTGATCTTCTGGAGGCATTTTCCCAGTTGTGCTTTCCTCTTTTCCAGTGACTAGCTTCTATCAAATTGACATAAAACCTGCCAGCACAATGCTCAAATACAAATAATATATCAAAGCTTGAGGAAATGAGTATGTTCACAATCACCCCAAATTGGGCTTAATAGTCAGAGCTCATTAAAGGAATCAGCCCATTTTCCACAGGGAAATATAAAGTATGGAATGGAGGAAATAGATAAAGACATTTAAGTGTCCCTGAGTCAGGTTCTGAGTATAGCTATTGTCAATTCTTTCTTTTATTGCCCTGGGGAGAAAAAAAGCACCTCCCCTAGTACTTTAGGCCAAACTTCCTTCAGGAGAGCCAGCTCCTCTGCCCTGTCCTGTCTCTCAGGGGGCTCTATCAACTCTACCCTCAGGCTCCACACTAGACAAACACAGCCTACTGAACTGGTTGAGGTTTCCCTGGTCCTCAGAAATAAGCAGTTAGTAGTATCCGCAGCCCCTATCTCCTTTCCCTTCTTGCTAGGGGGTCGGTTGACTCACTGCATCCCCGCTGGGGAAACCACAGCGCAGTCGGAGCCAACCACTGGCTATAAAGCTCCAGAAAGTTCCTGCAGGTCCTAAAGAGCTGCCACATGTGGACTCCCCTTCTCCTACCGGGAACCACAGTGGGCTTTAACGCATGCGATCCTACGTGATGGGGATCCACTCAGATGAGGATGCTGAGGAGAGGAACAGGGTGGTGTTCATCCATCCCCATCGCCGTACGCCTGAGCCTGCTTCCAGAATGACTCATTGCACAACCCCCAATCCACGTAGGTGCTGGGCCTTGGAGTATCCCACTTTGGGTCTTTGGTTTCCTCTGCTTTACTCCATTTGTGTTAACACACACAAACACATCAAGGTCTTGATAGTTTGAGAGTTCTTGACTTGCAAGCCTACACAAAATGTCTACATTTTTAAACATGAACGTTTTATTCACATGTAGAGAAATGTGTGGCTGCCTCTTGACTTCTGATAGATGCAAAAACCTGTAACCAACTGACCTGCAGAACGTACCCATCACACCCTGTGTCCTTCCTATTCACTCCGTGTCCGCCAAAGGAGAGCCCCAGGGAAGGGACTCAGTTCTGATGAAGGGAACAGAGGCAGGAGCAGGGATAAAGTGGATGCAGGAGAGATACTGTGTCCTCCTCCTCTACAACGTGAAAGCAAGAGAAAACCCCAAAACACAAAACAAAAACAAAAAACAGAAACAAAAGCCCTTTATTATTTATTTATTTATTTATTTTGTGAGTCTGAAGATGAAAACCATATCCTTGCATATGCTAAACAAGTGCTTCACCACTGAGCCACACCCCTAGCCCCTTGGCACGCCTATTGCCACATCCTTTCGTTCCAAAGGAAAAGGCTTTCCAGAGATGTCTCCAGAACCTTCCAGAGATATCTCCCTGGTCACTCCTTTCACCAGCTCAGCAGCCTGTCTGTCTCACACCTTGGTCCATCCCCAACCTGAGCCCACTGGGCTTGACATCTGGTACAATGATGCCTCCTCCTCCGAGGAGCCCTCCCATAATGCCACAGACTCAGCACCTCCTCCTTTTCTTTGTATGCCAAGGGCCCCACCTAAGGCCTTCAGGAGCCACTGAGTTAAGAACAGAACATGGTGGTTCTACCAAAGGCCTTCTTCTCTGTGAAGGCACGAGGCAATATTCTTCCCAGCTATGACTACATCCAGACACCTCTCCCACATTCCTGCTGAGGGTCTGATAACATCCTGCTTCAYAGGTCTGTAAAAAACAACTTTGTTATGTTCACCTCAGTCTCGTTGATGATGTTAAAAACAACTTGGGAGCAAGCCAAATGTCAATGCTTGGAGARTTCATTAAATAAACTATGGTTCAATCTATACAATGGAAAATTRCATACCCACTATAAAATAACATCAAGGAAGCGTATAAATGGGCATGGAAAGCTGGGGAGATAGACTGCCAAGTTTTAAAGGCATCTTGCAAAACATCCAAGTGTTAACAGAGATCCTCACTGAAGGTCAGCACTGCCGGACATCATCTCATTCATATGATAGGCTGTCGCTTTGTGTGAGGCGTGAACACTATTAAGTGAAAGTTGTCTACTGACAGTGCCCAGATTGACACGTGTAACAGTGTGAGGGAAGAACACGCACAGTGGGTATGAAGTATTATGACATCGATTCCCGTGCAGAACTGACCCAGTGTCCGTTTAGCCGGTGGTTGCCCATGTCTCCTTCAGAAGGTCTTTCTCTGTTCAAGAGCTTGCATGCACAGCTCATTGTTTGGAGGGACTGACTGGTTTGTATCTAGAGGACAGGTGGTTGCTTTCTTTGCTTCTCAGGGCTGGTTTCGAGCTCCATGGTTTTATTTCTCATCACTCCCACCCCCATTCCTTTCCCAAAGAGTCATTCCTCATGACTCAGCAGATGTAATCCACCCATACATAGCAGGCRGGTCAAAAGCTCCTCAGAGATATTCAGGCCTTAGTCCTCTGAATCTGGGGAAGTAGATTACACAGTGTTACCAAAGTGACTTTGCAAAAGTTATTAAGGTGACAGACCTTGAGGSTCTCAGGTCTGTGAGTCACATGAGCACACGAAAGCACAGAACTTTGTCTCTCTGGGCTCAGGACAGATTCAGCAGAAGCGGTCAGGGAAGGCTGAGAGAGGCTGTCTCCCATTGCTAGAGGGGCACAGGGAAAACATGAGGATTGTAGGGGGCCCTTGATGACTGGCAGTCAGGAAGTGGGGCCCTCAGTCTTAAAACCACAAAGATGCAACCAACAGCCTGAATGGGCTCAGATTCGGTCTCCACAAAGGAACCCATCCCATATCACCTTGATTTCAACCATCTGTAGTTCTAAAAAGAAGACCTAGTAGAGCCTCACTGTGTTCTCACTGTGGATAAAGAAGGTATTGTGTTCATCTGTAAAATTTGCAGTAATTTGTTATGTCAATAATTAAGAAAAATCAATGCACTGCGATGGTTTAGGTCAGTATCCCCGAGAGGTCTGTGAAAGCTTGGTCACAGGGTAATGCTATTAGACATTCTACAGATAGATCCGTTCTACAGATCCTTAAAAGGTGTGTCCTGGAGGCTAAAGAGGTAGTTCCTCAGTTAGGAACCTTTGACTCACAATTGTGAGGATCCAAGTTTGGATCTGTCTGAGTTAGGGTTTTACTG
>BDUI01002314.1:82328-104561 GCA_002335545.1 Apodemus speciosus | reverse complement strand
CCAGAAGAGGGCACCAGATCCCATTACAGATGGTTGTGAGGCATGTGGTTGCTGGGAATTGAACTCAGGACCTCTGGAAGAGCAGTCAGTGCTCTTAACCGCTGAACCATCTCTGCAGCTCAGGGAAGCAACTCTTATTAGGCCAAATACAGAGAGGTGTTCTCTTCTAGTTGGATATTCCAGTGAAATTAAAAAACACAGGAACAACTAAAGTAAAGTGAGATGTGGTGACCTCGTCAAGCTGTGGCCTTGAAGGCACTAGGAATGACAGCATTGGAAGACTGCTCAGAGGTTAAGAGTAGACTGAGTTCATTGTAGCTCCTCCCAAGGAGAAGCCATAGCCACTGTGGACATGCCTCATTTAAGAGCCATTCAGAAAGCAAGGAGAGACAGAGGACTTGGAGTGCCTCTTCCCAGTTCCTGTGACATGTGACAGACATGGGCCTGGGCTGGGCCTCATTTTACCCTCTGTAAACTAGGAGTCATGCCCTCCCACACGTGTTTAGAAGTAGGAAGGGATTCATTAAGTTTTATGGTTGGATAACAAGCTTCTGGATTTATTATGAGACTCCTGGAAAGTCAGGGCTGGGCCAAGGCACTGGATGCGGAGTACTGCCTCCCGTCAGCCTCTCCTGCCTTCTCGGACCGCCCACAGACTCTACGAAGTTTCCTTCTGCATGCGCCACACAGTAGTTTATGCTAAGTCCACACCCTCGTGGAGTTACAGGCTACTTCAGGAAGTCATGCAAAAGGTGAGCAATGAGTAACTGAGGAAAACAGTTTTTTCTCTATGAAATCTTATAAAGGGATTAGCAAAGTGCCTGGTCCCTGGCCTGCAGTAGATGTTTGTGAACTGCAGCTTCCCCTCTCTTTGTAAATATACAAGAGTTTCTGCAAGGCAGACAGATTTCCTGGGCTGGTGAGATGGCTCTGTGGGTAGATGACCGTATGTGATCCCTGGAACACACATGGTAGAGGAAGAGAACAGACTCCAGAAAGTCATCCTCTGACTGACACGCACACGCACACTCGCACACGGTAAAAATGTAACAGCATGTGTTCAGCCTTGCTGGTGTGGTGTATAAGGCACTTAGGCTGTTGAAAGGGAGATGGAGGCTCCACAGGAGCTGTCACCTGTAGCCTCTTGCTGTCATCTGTGTTCAGCTCCATGGTGTTCTTTTGGTTTTTGTTTTTTTTTTTTGTTTTTTCGAGACAGGGTTTCTCTGTGTAGCCCTGGCTGTCCTGGAACTCACTCTGTAGAAAATCTGCCTGCCTCTGCCTCCCAAGTGCTGGGGTTACAGGCATGCGCCACCACTGCCCGACCTTTTTTTTTTTTTTGAGACAGTTTATATTTTGTAGCCCTGGCTGTCTGGGAACTCTCTCTGCGTGGATCAGGCTAGCCTTGAACTCACAGATATCTGTATGCCTCTCAAGTGGTATGGCAAAGACTTGCACCCCAAGCCCCAGCCTCCCAGTGCRGTTCTTTAGGCTCCATGTTTTCCTTTGTCCTTTCTAAGCAGATGGATTGTAAAGTTCATGATTATGAATGAAAACTAAGAAAAAATGTTTGAACATAATTGCTAACCAGTAATAGACCCTGCAGAAGCTCTGAGGAGTATTATACAGAGGTCTGGGTTGTTCATGGTCCACTTGTAGACTCATGGCCTTGTTACCGTGAATACTGTTCTTCCACACATCTACCCATCTGACCCAGGGTGTGACCATCTTCTCTAACACTTTGCCTAACTCTCTCCTGCTTGATATTTATTACAGAATCCTGAAACTTTTCTTCCAGTAATCCCTGCTTGCTTCTTTATCTAATTAGATACTATCTCCCAGGGATGCCTTGGGCAAGATCTGCTTCTTCCTCATGAGAGCCAGCCACAGCTCACCCTAGTTTTGTGGTCGACCTTGCCTCAGGATATAGGCTTRCCATAGATAATAATCACTCCTTGTTTATTCCACTATTCTCAGATTCTAGTATAGTGTTTGGGTGTGTAGTATCATGGGTAGATGTTGGAATTAAAATCCTGAACCAAGTTTGTATTATGTGTAACGTTTTCTATGTGGGTTCTCCTGTAGATGCTTAAATATGCTAACTTAACTTCCCCAGTCCCCAGAGCAACTCTTCAAGGTAGGTACTATTCCCATCTCCATTTTATGCAGTAGATTGGGTCTTACAGACATGAATTCTTTCCCCAAGGACACATAAGCCCTAAGTAATGGAGCGTTGTATTTCCAGGAGTGTCACTGAGATTCATCCTAATGATGTTTATAGAGCGTCTAAGAAAGGGCGAAGAAATAGTCGTTGTAAGTCACAACGCTGTGACCACGTTTAAAAATGTGTGGAGACGTTGGGGGACCTCTCACCAGGGAAGCTTGGCTAGAAAAGGTAGGATTTGGCCTGCTGTGTGGTGGGGGAGGGGTGAGGACACCAAGTGGCAAGAGGAACAGGAGAATCCTTGGAGAAGTGAAATGTGCTCAATGTTTTTTGAGTTGGTGGTGACCTGTGGTCCAGCAGGCTATAAAAGCGGTGACTCTGGCTAAAGAGAAAGAAAGGGATGGGGATAGGCGTAGTTAGGACTTGGACTGAGACTCTGAAGGAGACTCAGAAGCTTACTGAGGGAAAACAGCCTAAACGAAAGTTAGTTGAGCCATGACAACAAGAAGGCAGAGTGTAGGTGAGTGCCCAGCAGCCACGGACAGCGGTGACATGTTAACAGAAAGTGCTCTGTCCTGGTGGAGTACCTCAGGCCTGCTGGGCCAGCGCTCTACCACAGCGGCACATCACTGGCCCAAGGGAGTTTCTCTTGTTTCACTATATAGACTTCAATCTCAGAGTCCTCTCTCATGGTTCAAAATAACTTCCAAAGCTCAGCTACTATCTTGTGTTTAACAGGACAGAGAAAAGAGTATCTGCTTCTTCTCTTTAGTGCTTCTTCTCAGGGACTTTGTTGTACACTACTGTTTCTATTCCACACGGTTGTGTAGCCGTACACAACCTTCCTTCAAAGGAAGCTTACAAAGGAAGCTAGACATTGCTGAGGAGGAGAAGTCGGGGCAGAGTAGTGAGACCTTTACTGGGTCATTTTTACATGTAATTATTTAGGAGTGTGATTTGTGACTAATTTGAATTTTGAGACAGGTAATAATGGGTAGTAGGGATTTAGAAGCCCAAGGAAGTGTTGGTCACAGGGAAATCCTGGGGCCAAGAAATAGCAAGAGGTCGCGCGTTCCTTGAAAGCCCAAAGAGAAAGCTGTTCAGAGATGCTGGGAGAAGCTTAGCTTTCGAGATCTTCTAGGATAAGATTTGAGGAGAAACTGGCCAAGGTCTTCTGTTTTGTAAATAATAAGGAGCCAGAGTATTTCTGAGTCAAGAAAAATGAGGATTTATCTTGTATGTCGGGTATTTGGAAGTTTCATGCCTGTCCCCGGGAAGAGGAAGGGCAGTGTTCGAAGGGCTGAGGTGAGAAGGAAAGTCTGTGGTGTGAGGACAGGAGGGAAGCAGAGGTGAAAGGCCTTGTAGAGAAGACTCACCACAGCTCAGTGAGAGCAGCTGTGGTGGGGAGACAGAGGGATGTGACCCCAGAAAGGGTGAATGCCTGAGGGTGGTGCTTGCCTCTTTGGCTCTTTCCAGCGGGTCCCCAGGAAAGAGAAGAGGACCCTGGTGAGCTAATGGAGAGTGGCGAGCTGTGCCCAAGACTCCTTGGCTTTGGAAAACCTGTCATCCCCATTGGAATAGTTTCCATTCTTCGTAACTGGGGAGTGTGGGTCTGGCTAACCACGAGGAGGGGCTGAGGAGCCAGCGGGTAGATCAGATTGCTGTGGCGGTGGCTTCTTAGCTAGGGCCAATGGCTCAGTTGGAAAATGACATCAGCGGTTTTGTCTGAAATTGGGTATTCCTCAACTGGTAGGCAGAAGGACATCCCCAACCATGGGCTGCAGGCTAGTTGTAGAAGTCGCCTGTAGTAGGTGTAAGAGCAGCAGTAGCAGGGAGTAGTAGAGCCTGGGGCTTTCTTGGTACTGGGCATGGTCACTTTCCTTTGTCCTCTCAGCATCCAATAGGGGAATCCGCCAAGGTGATGAAGAGGTGGGGGGGGGGATGATATAATTGTTGGAAAAGTCATCTCCGTTTGAGTGGCACTGGCCTTCTAGGACCTTTCTTCCTCTAATTTGCCTGGTGTGAATTGCAGAGCTCAGCTGGAGACATCTGGCAAATGCATTTCTTTTTCCTCCAGGCTGCTTAGGGACTTGGCCTATAACTTCTCGGCAAGTCACTTTTGGTTATAGAGTTATCAGTGACCACGGGAGCACGATCTCCAGACATAGCTCTGTGCTGGCAGCTTGTTCCCAAAATGATGGCTTCAATTAAAAGAAATTCAGAACGGCAGAGTTAAGTCACTGCAGACACTTAAGGCACAGAAAAGCACACCCACTTTTCTGATGCCATTAGGAGCCCTGGCAACTTCCCTTTATGTCTATAGAAGCTCAGGCCTGTCAGAGAGCGTGTGCTTGGCATATCCTCCTGTGCATAGGTCCCTCCTCAAGGGAGTGAAGAAATGGCATGGGGGTTGGGTCACTGTCCTGTGAGCTTGTGAAGTTTGGCAGAAAAGGGCTGGAGTCTGAGGGTCCAGGGAAGTGGCAGTTGCCCTCCCTGCTTCCTGATTTAGAATGCTGCTGGCCAGGGAAGGGGGGGCTGGCTGGGTGCTTGCCTCTCCCCATCACACCCATCGCAGCTGGCTGCCTGTGCTTTGAGTGCTGCCCTCAGCCTCCTGTGGCTCTCTCTGGAGTAGGATAACTCTTCTCCAGGATCTTTGTCCCTGACTCCAACTCACTCTCTGAAGCCCTGCCCTGGAAGGGCAGAGGAAGTGGCAAGGGGGAGTACTGAGCGTTGTTTCCCAGGCTTCGCAGAGAAGACTGCATTCTGGGTCCATGAGAGCCCCAGAGAGCCTGCCTATCCATGGGTTTCATCTCCACCCCTGCACCAAAAACAGCCAGTCATGGGCTTGGGGAAAAGTGTGGGTGTCTGAAGGGGCTGCTGTGTTTCCTACGTCTGGATTTTCTACCCTTAGCTCCTGGACCTTTGATCGAGCTCTGATTTGTTTCCTTTTGACCAGATTGCAGTTTGGGGGTGTTGGGAGGGGCCGAGCTGAAACAGTGAGATAAACAGTAATGCAGAGGTGGCAGCAGCCTGGGTCGGGTGGGGCTGGCCAGGCAGCCCGCTGTCTGGGCGGGCTGGGTGGAGGAGGACTCCTGCCCAACTCACTGGCCAGCTGGCTTGTGTTAAAGCACTGGCTGAAAATAGCTCTCATTGTCTGGGAGCTGCTACTGCAGCAGGGCTCTGTGGCCGCCAAGGGGCTGATGCCTCCTACCTTTTGAGCTCTCATCCTTTGGTAGCATTGCCCAGCTGGCCACAGCTGTGCCCATTGCCTACCAGTGGGGCCATAATGAAGGCTGGCTAGGTTCTTCCAAACACTGCCCTACTGATGCCTGGTCATGGGCCTTCATGCCTTCTTTTGTCAGCTCTGTCACTGGCATTAGGGACAGCTTGGTTGGTGAGGAGGGGATCGCATTAGGCGCACAGGCTGGGAACAGTGTCAAGTCCTCCTGCTGCGGTCTCCTCAGCTTCCAAGCTTTTGCTTCTCACCATGTCCCACCTCTGCTCATCTGCCCACCATGTTCATGACAGATGCCAGGGAGGCCTTGGTGGCACCTGCRTCTAGGGGCACAGCAGCATGTTGAGAAGCACATGGTACCCAGGAAAGCACTGCATGTACCTACACGGACGCTCTAGACTCAGCCATCCAGGAATCTCCACCCCATAGCCCAAGCCCAGGGCCTGGAGTGTCCAGCTTAGAAAACCATGTGGTTCTGTAAGAGAAGACGTTAATAGGACCACTGGCTCTGCTTTTTGCTAAGAGTAAATACCACTTGTAGCTGTCCCCAAAGTCCTTTTCCAAGTGAGGTTTCTGGTGCTTCCAGTGCATCTCTAGGAACTACACCATTTTTGTGTCTGTTCCTAGATTTGTCATGATCCGCTGGGACCAGGAGACGCAATGAAGCAGGGAATTATGGGTGCTTCCTATTTCTGAATGCTGGGTTTTCCCCAGCCTTGGCTCACAAAGACCGGCACAGTAGTGGTGCGTCCCAGAGCAGGCATGCAGCTTTTAAGGAAACTTCAAGCACATGGCATTTCCCTTTTCTTGCAGTGGGGAACAAATGAGGGAGAGCTGAGTGGACTTGGGGGTGCAAGGCAGACAGGAAGGGAGCCTCAGCAGAACCCCCTCCTCCTTGCCGGAGTTTCTCAGGTGGACAGGGATCAGGTTGGGTGGAGTAAGGAGACCTTGATGGAGGAATAGGACCACTTACTCACATAGGCCCCCAGGTGGGAAGGGGGAGAGCGAGCAGCCTTGCTGGAGAAGCAGCAGGCCCTCGCCTCTCAGCCTCGTCAGCGTCAGCGTCAGCGCCCTTTGCTGTGAGGCATCTTGCTGCTTACTCTGACTTCGAGATTAGTATCCAGGGCTCTTTCAGTTTGGTTTCAGCTTCCCCTTCTCTTATCTCCTATTGTGACTGTCTTGGCTGTGATTTATCTCCTTCCCTCCCTGGGGTGGGGGGGTGTCTCTCCCCTCTCCCAAAGGTGGTGATGTTTAAATTCCTAATCTTAGCAGAAATCAGAGAGAGATTAAGGGGGGTTCAGAGGATTATGCTGTAGATTCAGTGTTGAGAAGCGCTTGCTGAAGGACAAATAGGAACAGACAACCCAGAAAGAAGCAAGTGGGCAGGCGTGTGGATGCCAGATGCCACACAGGCTTTCTAGGAGGAAAGTGGGCTTTGCCAGGGCCCATCACATTCCAGATGTGTGCAGGTGTAGACTGCTCATCATCCAATGCTCAAAAAGCCCGGCAAGGTGATAAGATTAGCTTGATGAGTGAGGTCAGTGGGGCTTGATAGCCCTGACAGACATACCCAAGTGGGTCTAGGGCACTCTGGCCCCACTGCGGTGTCCTCTGCTGCCTTTCTGTTCAGTAGCACTTGGATCAGGGACTTAGCAAGAACTTAGCTCTTGCCTCTGAGAGCCCAGTCTCCAAGGAACCGCTGAAGAGAAATACTGGTGATCAAGCTTCTGACTGAGTCTAGAGCCCTGCCTGGTTTAACCCCTGGATGTCTCTGGGAGCCAAGAAGTTGGCTTCCTCTGGACATTGGACAGATTTATACACATTATCAGGTGGAGCCAAGAGTCTTCGTGCTCTTGTCTGGCAGGAAGAGAACCGCTTGGTCCTCTGCCTTTAGCTAGTGCCTCCGCCTGCAAGTTAGTACTTTGCTCTATGAGAATGCTGGAGGTTGCAGGGTTTTCTTTATCCATTTCTTTCCCATTACACTTTTCAGCCCAGACACAGGTGGGGCCAGTGTCCGGAAAGCTGCAGAAGCTCCTGACAGGACGTGGGACAGCCTCTGGTCAGGGCTGCCTCACGCTCTGCCCCCTATTTCCACAATGCAGGGGTCCATCTTCTCTGAGGATCCTTGATGCATCATCTGTGTTTTTAAGATAGGAGTCCCAGAGGGAGGGGGTGGAGATTAGAGGTGGGAGGGGGGTCTCAAAGCCTGGAGAGGTGTGCTGGAGCATTTCCTCACCAGCACACCTGGCACCCCTGGCACCCCTGGCACACCTGGCAGGGAGATTGAAGCCGCTACAGCCCATGGTGGTTGGCCAAAAGAGGAAGTTAGTGTAGACGGGACGTGATGTCTATCACAGCAGCAGCAGACTATTGCTGCTCTGTGGCAAGGTCTGAGGTTTCCATCGCAGTGATGAAACACCATGACCACAGCACAGCTTGAGGAGGGAAGCGACCATTTCACTTTCATTTCACTTCACTTCACAGTACATCATCACAGGGAGCCAGGGCAGGAGCCCTCTGTCTGGAATACAGACATGCCCAAAGCACACATCTTTAATCCCAAACAGTGAAGGTAAAGTTAGTCTGTAGAAAGAAACGCCGTGCCTGAAAGTGATGTTTAATCTAGTGGAGGACAAAATGACAGATCGCAGAACAGGATATGCCCAACTCTGGGGAGAGGAAAGGGAAGCTGTTCGAGGGGCAGTGCAGAGAAAGAGAGAGGCGGTTTTCCTGGGAGTGCTGTACAGAGGCCGGCTACAGCGAAGACAAGCTAGACACAGGTGAAGGCAGGAGTCAGAAGATCAGAACAGATTGCAAGAGTTAGTTGGAGGCCAGCAGAGCCAGATCGAGTCAGTCAGCCTGGAGAGGAGTGTGAGCCAGAAGAGCTGAGTTGAACCAGCTGTCCAGAGTTTAGAAAGAACAAGAAAGGGTGAGCTTATTTAACAGTAAGTCTCAGAGGCTGAAAAATATTCTAGGGTAGAAGCTAGCCTTGAGGCTAGAAGCTTCCAGGACTAGGTTAGCAGACAGAGGCAGTTAACTTCAGAGACAATAGTTATGTCAAGAAAATAAAAGATATGTCCAAAGAATAAAAACTACTTTCACAGGAATTGGTGCAGAGGCCGTGGAGAAGCGCTGCCTAGGCTTGCTCCTTGGGCCTTGCTTGGCCTGCTTCATTGCATACCCAGGGCCACCTGTCCAAGGGTGGCGATGAGGGGATAGACCCACCTGCAGCAGTCGTTAAGAAAAATGCCCCACAGGTTTGCTTGCAGGGCAGTCTGAGTGGAGACATTTTCTCAAGAGAGGTAGGGTCTCTTCTCGAATGACTCGAACTTGTGTGTTTAAAAAAAAAAAAAAAAAGGCAGGCAGCAGTGCACACCTTCAATCTTAGCACTCCGGAGGCAGAGGCAGGCACATCTCTGAGTTCAAGGCCAGCCTGGTCTACAGAGTGAGTTCCAGGGCGGCCAGGGGTATACAGAGAAACCCTGTCTCAAAAAACCAAACCAAACAAAACGAAACAAAAACAAACAAAAAACCAGCACAACTAGCATTTTTCTTCCACAGGCAAAACTAGGCAGAGCAGCAACTCCAGAGGGAAGGGTGTGCTTGCCCAGCTGCGGGAAAGTTGTTGTGATTAGGTTGTCTGTCCTTCCCTCCTCTGGCCATTCTTGTCTCTCTCATCCTAAGTTCTTTCTCTGTGCATGCTAACTGGAGTCTTCACCTGCTTCCTGTGACTGAACCGTAATGATGCTGTTTTCAGCCAGCACACGGGCCCACAGCTCCCAGGGCCTGATAACCATCAGCTCATCATTCACTTCTGCCTGTAACTGTGTTGAGGGGAGGAGACTGAACACAGACTGAGTCCTCAGGGTAAGATGAGTGTACAGGTGGCACAATGGTGTGTGTGCGTGCTAAGTGCGTGACAAGTAGATTGTGACAGAAGTAAATAACATTTAAGGATTTTCACGTTGGTCCCTTAAATAGAACGCCTGTCTGCAGGACTGTTTTGTCCTCCGAGATCCTGAATACAGTGTTTGTGTAAGGTTGAGGATCCATGGGTTGGACGGGAGGTGAGGCCAGCGGTTAGGTTTGGGTTTCCAGGGAGTGAAAGCTGGGTTCTCTGAGTAGCAGGTAGAGGTGAGAGGAAGCCATTCCACAGGCACCTCAGCTGGGCATCTTGTTGGAGTCACAAGTGAGGTGTGCAGGTACTGTGATCTGATCAAAGTGTCAGACTCTATCAGAAGCAAAGTTGTGACCTAGAACAAAGGCAGCCATGAATGCAGGGGACATCTGACTGAAGGGGGCAGGCACGGCTGCAGGGGGCACAGGAGGGGAGCATATACCTGTACAGGCAGACTTAGGCCTTTCTTGCATAGTCTTCTTCTATACTGCCTATTCAGTACACAGTAATGAGCAAAATAAAATGATTCAGGGTCTAGCCTTCAGTATTGTATATTAGGGTGCCCCAAGGAGTCTGGATAGTGCCATGGAATGGTTAAATGGAAGGGTAATTATTTGCAGTTAGTAGCAAGTAAGTTGCTACTGCCTTTTAAAGTACCAAAGTTTCATAGATATTTTTCCTAAAAGTATGTGAGTGGCTCTGTTTGCATGAGTGACTTTGTTCACTTGCATCTGTTCAAGATACCTGCTTCTCAGGTTGTGGCAGAAAAGCAAACTGAAGGTGGCTTTCCAATTTTTGATCTGTCTTATGTTAAGAAGTCCTTTTGGTCTGGAGAGATGGAGTGGGTGCTGCTCTTGCAGACAACCCAAGCACCTACCTCATGCAGCTCATAATAGCTGCCTATAGCTGCAGCGCCAGAGGCTCCGACGCCCTCTTCTGGACTCTGACGTGAAGGCGGCATGCACACACACTCACACACACTTCAAAATAGTAAAAATAAATAAATAAATAAATAAATAAATAAAATAAAAAAAAAGTAAAAAACAAAGTTTTAAAAAGTATCTTTTATAGTCTGACTTTTCCTGGTTTGATGTGTCTCACATTACATATAGAACCTTTTTGTTTGTTTTGTTTTTTCTAGACAGGGTTTCTCTGTAGCCCTGGCTGTCCTGGAAGTAGCTCTGTAGCTCAGGCTGGCCTCGAACTCAGAGATCTGCCTGCTTCTGCCCCTGAGTGCCTGGATTACAGGCATGTGCCACCACCGCCCGGCATGTGACATGCCTTCTGCAGCATAACTTACCTGTGTATGACATATATGTGCAATGTTAAAGAAGGCTTTGTAACACCTTTATGCTCCTACTTGAAGTGAATCTTGAGTCTTCTATTTAAATCTTGTTTGCATTAGAAGGTGTTTTGTGTATGTTGGGGTGGGGGCACCGGTACCGTGATGTCCTCGGAGGTCAGGAGGCAGCGTGCAGGGGTTGGCTCTTCTCTGCTCTGGAACAGACTTGGGAGCGGGCAGTGGGCACCTTCACTCGTGAGCCGTCTTACAGCTCTTAGATCACAGTTCAAATAAGGTTAATTTTGAGCCRGGCGTGGTGGCGCACGCCTGTAATCCCAGCACTTGGGAGGCAGAGGCAGGCRGATTTCTGAGTTCGAGGCCAGCCTGGTCTACAGAGTGAGTTCCAGGACAGCCAGGGCTACACAGAGAAACCCTGTCTCGGAAAAGCCAAAAAAAAAAAAAWAAAWAAAATAAAATAAGGTTAATTTTGACTCACTAGATTGATTCCATGTCCTTTAGTTTGAAAAATATTGTTCAACCAAACTTGACATTATGGTGGGGAGGCAGGAAAAGTGCCCCCCTCCATGATGCCTTTGCAGCAGCGTAAAGGGGAGAGGGGAGCTCATGCCTCCCCTGCCCTCCAGGTGTGGGCATGGTGGAGCACTCAGCTTGTTAACTCAGATTCTCTCCTCAGAGCTCTATGAACCTGCCTCCTGACAAGGCCCGGCTGCTGCGACAGTATGACAACGAGAAGAAGTGGGATCTGATCTGTGACCAGGTATGAGCTTGGCATGAGCCTGGTATGACCAGGTATGAGCTTGGCATGAGCCTAGTATGACCAGGTATGAGCTTGGCATGAGCCTAGTATGACCAGGTATGAGCTTGACATGAGCTTGACAGGATCAGGAGGTGCAGTCTGTGTGTGCCTGGACAAGACAGTAAGAGTTAACTGCCGCGCTGACAGGAACCAGCCTTGATTTGGCAGAGTAGGCTCCCTTGGTTTCTAGGGGCTGCCTGGCTAGACAGCTGGTGGCCTGTATGCCCACGAGAGGCTGCCCAGTGAACAGTGATGTCATGGTGGTCTGTGCAGGATCAGCTGTGGGCAAGGTGAACAGTTTGCCCACAAGTTTGTCAAGCTCAGGATTGTGGCCGGCCTGTAGGCTATGCTGAAGGACCCTTTTATTCTGACCCAGACATGACAAATAGCGAGGGGTCGGTGTGTGTGGGGGTGCTTCTTCTATCAGCCACCAGACGTTTAGGAGGAGGTGCCCTTGTCCTCTTGGCTGGGTTCTGAAATATCGCTGTAGCCAAGGACTGTATGGATAGTGTTTAGGACTTGAGTAAGAAGAGAACTATTACTTTGCTGAGAACCAAGATCTAACACTCACTGCCTGGGTCTGCACAGGCTTGAAGGTCACAGGTCACAGGAGTCTCTGACTGCAGAGCTCAGTGTGTTTTGGTAGGTTTGGAAGGACCTGGCACAGAGGATGGGCCTCGTGTTTACGAAGCACTCTATTGCTGAGCTTTGTCATGAGCAAATCTGCTCTTTCTTTTCAGGTCCTGAGCAAAACCATAATAGCTGATGTGAGGGGAGCTGATTACCCATTAGGAGCCCCACACATACTGAAATATCTCACTTAATCTCACAAAACCCCTGAGTAAGGTATAAGGTGATTTCATTCAAAGAACCCCACAACCAGATTGGGCCAAGACAGACAGGTGCCGGGTCTTGATTAGCTACTTTCTTCTGTCGTGACGTACGCTTTCCCTGAGCCATCAGCGTGGTCCTCAGGTCCAAGTTCTCACCAGAAAAGGCCTATTTCCTTAGGCTCTGTGCTAAGCTGTGAATTTGGAGAAGAGCAGCCCTTTGGCGCTAACGTTCTTTTCTAGATAAGTTCTGTCTATTTTAGGTGAATAATTTGAGTTTTTCTTGGAGTCCTTTGTTTTTAGGTCCTCTTTCCCAGCATCTCCTAGACCCTTTTATGCTTTTCTTCTCCTGAGCTCTTCGGAGAGCTTTGTGGAGGCCTTTATAGGCCCCGAATGCTGAGAGGTTTGCTGAGTTTCCTCGTGGGTAGACTGGAGTGGTGCTGTGTGTGGAAAGGTGTTGAGAGGTCACCCTGCTGAGAACTTCATTGGTTGCTGGGCTGCAGTTCCTGGGCAAAGAGCAGATAGTATACTTGCTCTGAGCGTCAGCAACACAGCAAAGTTAGTTGAGCCCCAACTGCAGAGGTTAGAGCTACAAAAACTAGATTCTTGGAGTCAAAGCTCCCCTCCCTGTGGCTTTCCTAACTGTCAGTTAGTCAATCACATATTTGCCTTAGGTACTAATTACAGCTCTGTAGTCTTGCATCTTAGCAAGCGGTAGACTCTTAAAATAGCTTCTGACATAAAGCACTTTAGGTGTTAGGGAGCAGTGAGCGGAAGAGGAGACCACGGCTGCAGGTGGGACATGCCTAAGGATCATCGAGGAAGGGGACAGCTGGGGGCCGGGCTCCCTCACGTTGAACACTGGGGGCACTCTCCCCAGTGTGTTTCTGTGTGCATATGCGTGCGCTTCCCTTTCAGGAAAGATTTCAAGTGAAGAATCCTCCCCATACCTACATCCAGAAACTCCAGAGCTTCTTGGACCCCAGTGTAACACGGAAGGTAAAGCATAAGGCAGAAAGTCCCTGCTTAGGCACAAACCTTTGCCTTGGGGCTAAGTATTTCGACATTGATTTTTGAGTAATGGGAGCTGAATGTCTGGGCTTTGAGGCCTAAAGTGACTGTCCAGTGCTAGAGGGAAGTCTGTAATTGCACTCCCTGTGTTTTCTTTCCTGCCTCCTTTATTTATAGTATAAAGTGGGATAGCTGGGTATGGTAGTGTATGCATGTGATACACTTAGAAGACTGAGGCAAGAGGACTGTGGGTTCCAGGCCAACCTGGGCTACATAGCAAGATGCTGCTTACCTCCTCCTCAGCATAAACAGACAGGATTGATGAAGGAAGGTTAGAGAGGAAGACTCAACAGTTAGAAGACCCTGCTTTTTTTTCCAGAAGACCCAGCCTCAGTTCCCAGTATACACAATATCTTACCACTTGTAACTGCGGTTCCCAGGACTCCAGCATTGTCTTCTAGCAGTGCATGCACACGGTCCATAGACGTGCATGCAGGCAAAACATTCATAGGCAAAAATATAAATAAATAAAATCAAGGGGGAAGGGGTGGGCGAGGGAGATGGAGACCAGGCATGGTGGTGCATGATTTTCATCCCAGCACTCAGGTGGCAGAGGCAGGGAGGTCTCTGAGTTCGAGGCCAACCTGGTCTACAGAGTGAGTTCCAGGACAGCCAGGGCTACACAGAGAAACCCTGTCTTGGGAAAAAAAGAAAGAAAAAGAAAAATGGTTGGCAGGGAATGTCCATCACGACATGTTCCCTGTTTACAGAAGTTCAGGAGGAGAGTGCAAGAGTCGACCAAAGTCCTCAGGGAGCTGGAGATCTCCCTTCGCACCAATCACATTGGGTAAGTTTGGTCTGCCGCCGGCTCTCTCACACCAGACATTGCCTCCCACGCAGGTTGGGTGCCCTTTTTTGGTTTATCCTTCCTGCCATGAAGCAAGCTGTCCCTTGAATAGCATCTGGCTCTACAGAGCTTCAGACATGCCATTTCTGGCCTTGCTACCCTGCCATCCTGCCATCTGCTGGCTGGTGACTGCTGGCGAGCGTGGGGCCTCTCGGGGTCCTGTGGCTTTGACTGGAAGGCATTCCCATGGCGGCTGAGGCCAGAGTCTGCCTGTGGTCTGGTGCTCGGCCAAGAGAGGCCCAGCAGAGGTTGGATGTGAGAATGTATTACACTGAACAATGAAGTTACTTCCCAATTGGTGACTAGGTAGATATTTTGGTATACAGATTACTTATTTGTTTGAAAGAAAATAATCTTTGTACATAAACAGAAGAGGCTTCCTAAAGCACTGGAGATGTAAGACAGAGGATCAGGCGTTGGATGCCTCTTGTGCTTACAGATCCTATAGCTGCCAGTGCGTGGAGAGGGTCCCCAAGGTCTGTGTGAGTCTTTCAGCCTGTGCAGGGAAGCATGGGTTGCTGAGGAAGCTAAGGGCAGATGCACGAGGCTCAGGGAGAGCACAGCGCCTCTGTCCTGTGAAGCTGTTCCAGTAAGAGCAAGAAGCAGCTGGAAGGAGTGAGCACACAGAAAGGACAGCGAGCTAAGACCGCAGCACTTCGGGTGGGGTGGCTCAGTGAGGGAGCAGTGAAGGGTGAGCGGGGTTTCTGGGGAGATGCCAACTGTGTCCCTGAGCTTCCTGAGAACAAGGTGGAAAGAGAGCCACTGACATCACCAGCTTTTCCTCTTCTGTCAAGGCAGCAACCTACGTGGCTGTCCCCAGGCCTGTGTGCCCGGAACCCTTTAAAGGGAGAGGATATCTGTATGTAGCCAGCTGCCTCAAAAGGGAGGCAGCACAGGAGAGGACAGGAAAGGGACAGTTCTGGTGCTGGCAGCTGAGCTGTGGTAGCCAAAGCATGGGTTCCACACCACAGTCATCTGTGACCCGGCCTCGGAAAGTCACCAAGAAAGGTGTGGCCAAACCCTCTTGTCCCCACTCCCACCCCTAAGAGTCTCACAGAAGGAAACTAGGAGAGTTGATCACTTAGGCTCTGTGAGTGAGCTGAAAGTGACACTGGCCGTCCTGAGCACCCCACGGGCCTCTCTCAGGCCTCGCCGTCTTCTCTAAGTCCTGCTAACTTAGAGAGGATGGGGGTCTGCTCTCCTTAGTGGAGGATCACAAAGAAACAGCCCCCTGTGGTTAGCAGAGTTCCCAGACACCAGGGCTTCTTGGCATTGGCTCACAAGTTTGAGGTCTAGACCCAGCCCTTGGTTCTCAGGGAAGAGCTAAGCCCATGCCATCTCATCTGGATAGTTCTGTGAGGAAGACAGGACTTCTCTTCAGGAAGCTTGTCAGGCTGGTCAGGGGTGGAAGGAAGCCAGGACAAAGTGAGAAGGGGGGATCCTGCCTTGCTTACAGCCTGGTGGACAGGGTCCTGTGGGAGTGAGTGCCGCCATGTATGGGGTCTGTTGCTCTGGGGTGAGGCCGCCCAAGTGGGATTCCAGGGCCCTTTAGCTCTTGTGGTTTGTATTGGTTTTCTGCCTTGTCAAAGTGCCCTTTAACCTCCCCTCAAAGTGTCAGGATCCCTAAAATAGCAGTGTAGACTCAGACAGGAAATGAGAAGGGGGTGGGGAGCTGGAGAGCAGACAGACAGGAAATGGGAGGCCTGTCGGCCCCCAGAGAGGAAGCTAACTTGAGGCAGCTCCGGTGTCAGCTTCAGCTGGAGCTTTGCTGGCAAAGCAGCCAAGCCTGGTGCTCTAGCGCCAGCCTCTCCGCTGCGGGTGTGGCTGGGCAGGATGGAGCTGGCGTGCCAGCTGGGGGTAAACACAGCCCTGCGGGGCAGTGTGGATCCAGCTGGCTCATGTACTTCCACGGGCATTTCTGGGGGACTAGATAGAGCACTCAGGAGAACAAGGCTTCCATCCTGAGGGGTTTATGTCTCTGCACTAGAACACACCTGTCACAACCCCCGACTAATTCTAAGGGAATTTGCTCTTCACTTTTATTCTAGAGTTAGCATAGTCCAAAATGGAAGCCAAAATGCCCTAGGTCCTTGTCCTCCTGTCTGCTCACCTGCCTGCCTTCCCACATTGTCATCTGACTGTGGGAGCCATGGCACACTGGAGCTTGAATTCCTAACTGTTCCCAAGCTTTTTCGGTCCTGCCGGACCCACTCCAGTTGAACCCARAACTCTCACGACCGTCTTTGCTCATTGCTTCTCAAGACTGAACTCAGTAGAGAGCCTCTTGGCCCTGTAAGGCTCTCTTTGACTGAGATGTCTGTCATTAGGGACTTGCAGGCCTTTTCAGACACAGCTCTGTGAATGGTGAATGCTCTGGATGCCTCCCTGGTCCTTCTAGCACATGGTGGGAAAGGACTTCATGCCTAGCATTGTATCAGATCAAAGGGACACAGGACATAATGGGGTTATAACCTGGCCTGTGAGGAGAGACTGGCTGGCATCTCGTCTGGCTGCAGCCTACTTGTGGTTGAGTGGTGTTGGAAGGCGTTCTCCATCTCTGGCTCTCCTGCTTCTAGGAAGTCCAGACTGGCGGCATGATCACAAATGGATCTGTGATAGGTTATGCTTTTCAGGATTTCCTCAGCCTGGAAGTAGGTTCCAGCAGCACATTTGTTGAGGGCTAGTTTGCTGGGCTAGAGCTCTCCACCAAACCAGAGCAAGCCAGTTTGCATCCTACATCAGTGTTTGCTGTATCTGCAGGTGGGTGAGGGAGTTTCTCAATGAAGAGAACGAAGGCCTGGACGTGCTGGTGGACTACCTGTCATTTGCTCAGTGTTCTGTCATGTGAGTACCATGGGGTTAAGGTCGGTGACTCACTGGAAAGCAGACAGTCCCCAGTCTGTTTGGAAGAGTGGGGTCTGGGCGTGCAGACCAGCAGAACATCGCCCACCCGTCATGTGCTGAGGCTGAGGTGTCAGCCTCCAGCATGGAAGGAAATGGGGGTGGGGAAGAAAAAGGAAGAGTGAGATTCCAACAGAGAAGGTGGGAAGGGCATCCCCAGAAGCGGAGGAAGTAGTTCAAGGGTTGCTGCAGCAGTGAGGAGGCACGACACAGCCACAGCAGGGATCAGCAAGGACTGGAAAGTTGGCTGGAACAGAAGACATGTTTTGGGGGAGCATGAGGAGAACAGTATGGAGAGGGAGCTTGGAGTCTAAGCGCCGAGCTCAGGCTGTCCAAGGACATAGCCTGGCTCCTCGGGAGATGGCTTGGCAGGGTTTAATAATTCCAACAACGTTGTCTTCATGAGGTAGCTTGGACCCTGAGATGTGAGAGGGTTACTATAGGCCTCTGGTTGAGGGAGGCCAGAGAGCGTGGCCTTYGGCTTGAACAGATCCAAGAAGTGTTTGGGAACATTTCCCAGAACTCCTTTTCACATGCAGGGAGTTAGCTGTTGCTCAGCACAGGAGAGCAAGCATGGCGAGGTGCAGTGAATGAGAGCTTTTGGAGTCAAAGTTTCGCCGTGCACTGTTTGTGGAACCTCCAGCACCTCTGCCCTCCTGAGTACACAGATTAGATGGGAAGGGTATACTAGCCTCCTCTGGTGGCTGCTGTGCTGCTATTACCCAGGTGATAAGCCTGCCTTATAATCACTGGACTAGAGAAAGAAGGCTAACTGAGAGTAACTGAAGACAGCAACACGCAGGCTTACACTTTAGACAAGTCAGCCTAAGGAACAGGTTCCAGTGTTGCTCTCAGCTTCCCAAGGTCCTGATCTGAAAGGTCCTAGTCTGGAGACATGTGGGTTGTGAGCCTTGGACCCTGCCTAGACGGCTGCCTTCCCGCCATCCCTGCTCTTGGGGCTCTTCTTGGCTCAGTGCATCTCCTCAAGGGCACCCAGCAGTGTCTCCCAGGGTTAGCTTTCCATTCCACTTCCCAGGCCATCCTCTTTAAACCAAGAATAACCCGCTTCCCAGCCACATCTCTGTGCAAGTCCTACTTTATGATCCTCCTGTCCCTTTAAATAATCTTTTTATAGAAAGAAATGGGGAATATTTTACTTAAGTGAATTTTTAGTTCAGAACTTTTATAGTAAATAGATGTAGATCATTTCCCCAAATATGCCTATCTTTCTTATAAAAGCAAACAATCCCATTGCTCCAAAGCAAGACTACACTTTGGTGTCCAGGGCAGTCAGTGCCTTTGAAAGTAGAGTCCAGGGAACAAGAGACAGTGTTTTGGAAGGAAGGCCTTGAGGGGAAAGGGGTAAGGCTACGGCTGGGTCACTCTGTTAAATGCCACCTGATGTGAGGACTCTTCCTGACCATTGCAGCCTCACCTCTGTGAGTATTCCTTGTTCAGAAAGCCCCAGCCTTTGACACTGGGCATTCATGATGTCCTATGGGGAAAAGCCTTTGGGAGATATGAGTTCTTAGAGGCAGGAGGAACAGGTGAGATTGCTTTTCAGGGTGTGCACTCTGGGGGCTAGGGATAGAAGAGAAGGTCCTCAGTGGTATGTGATCTCAGCTCACTGTTTTGCTCTGAACACAGCTGCTTATGGTAACAGACCTGTTGCAGGAAGTAACCAGGAACAATACTCACTTCCTCAGGGGCTAGAATACCTCCCTCTTTCTGGCTCAGCTTACAGTTCTAGGGAAGCTGAATCTGAGGAGAAAGACATAGAAGCCTCCGTTATAAAACATCCGCCATTAAGAGGGGCTAGGCCAGGGGTGCATCTCACTCRGAGACCTCCTGTTAGCATGCTGGCCTGGCAGGAGACCCCTGGCTCACTCCTCAGCACTGAAAAAGCTAAACAAGCCAAACCACAGAGGCCAGTTGGTAGGGTGAGCTTAAAGGACCAGCTTTGTCTTTTCATGGCCCTAATTCTGTCTTTTCGGACCTATCCAGTTCTTGGCGACCTGGGCTACTCTAGGGAGGTCTGAGTCTTTTGGCCCCTGAGCAAGACCTGCAGTTGGCTCATTTCCCTCCGTTATCTCTGGTACAGATTTTTAAGTAGAGTCATGGTGATTTGAGATCCCATGTCCCATTTGAGGCTAGGAGCACAGGAAAACTGCCATGTCCCCTGTCCCCCCCCCCCCTTGGGGCATGGAGAAAACTTCAGAGTCCCCTCTCCTAGAGCTGCCCGAGCCTCCTCTGCCCTGTCTTACATTGGTAGCTCCAACCAGGATCAGGTCTCCGGTGCCTAATTCTGTTTCCTCTTCTTGCTGCCCCTGCTTTTTGTTTGCCACAGAGGCCTGAAGAGAGGGGGGTGGGCTTGCTGGGGCTTGGCACAGAATTTCCCTTGTATATGTGCCTGTGTGTGCGCATGTGTGTCCTCTCATGCTCTAGGTTTGACTTTGAGGGTCTGGAGAGTGGTGATGATGGTGCATTTGACAAGCTCCGGTCCTGGAGCAGGTCAATCGAGGACCTGCAACCACCCAGCGCCCTGTCGGCCCCCTTCACCAACAGCCTCGCTCGCTCTGCGCGCCAGTCCGTGCTCCGGTATGTGCGCGCTTACTCTGCCCACTTGCCTTCCACCCCAGCCCCAGCCCAGGTCTTGCTGACCCGGTGAGTGCTTATGCTCCTCCCTCCACTCTTGCTTCCAGGCTCAGCTCTCTTGCCCTCTGCCTGTTCGCCTGTCTCTGATCTGTCCTCTCTCTCCCTGACTGCCCAGCGGTCTATCCTGGGTAAGTACATGGTCCTCCTCTGTCCCCCCCACCCCCATGCTCCAGCTCTCCCCTTCCTGGTCCTCACTCTCCTAGCCAGTCCTTCCTGACCTTGGGCAGGGCTTGGGCCTCACTGGCCAGTTCAGCTCCCGCCCTGCCTGTTCCCCCTTAATGCTCACTCTTCCCATCGGCTCTTAGAGAACAGCCCAGCTACCTGCTGGCTCCTTCCTTCCCTTCCCTTTCCCCCTCAGGTCTTTTCTCTCCAAAGTTATGCCTGCCTTTGACTGTGGCTTCACAAGAGCAGTCCTGTGGTGGACTGGACCACTTCACTCCTTGCAGAGCCGTAGCCTTTCCTTTGCTATGTCTGTCTTGTGGCTCTTCTTCCCTTCTTGGATTTTATGTCATGGACACTGCTCACCATTCTGGTCTTGGCAGGAGCAGATTCTATATGTGTTTCCTCTTCTCACAAAATATTAAGAGATGATACAAAACTAGGCAGAGCCCCAAGCCTTCATAAGGCCTGTGTTGTCTGCTCTGCCTTTGGGGGGGCATGAGAATGAGATGAGCAAAGACGCACCTGCCCTACTGACTGTGCCAGAGATGTGACTAAACGAGGGAAGAGGAAATCTCAGATTTATGTCTTTGTGACCTACCCCAAGGACTACAAATTCTTCAACGATTTTGTATTTCAGAGGTCTCTGGGGTTAGCATGGTGTGGCAGAGTATAAAGCTAGGGTCCTTGGCAGTTGCCAACAAAGGCTTGTACCAAAGAGGGAATGGCTGACTTCACTGCCTTCTGCACCCTGGCTGTCTTGGCATTTGGTACAAGGTCTAACCTTCACCAGCAGCCTTGACCCTACCTGATCACTTGGCCCTATCCCCCAGGTACAGTACTCTCCCTGGCCGCAGGGCCCTAAAGAACTCCCGCCTGGTGAGCCAGAAGGATGATGTCCATGTCTGCATCCTTTGTCTCAGAGCCATCATGAACTATCAGGTAAGGGGTGATGCTTTGCCTCATCTATCCTACCAAGACAGCAGAGCACCAGCTTGTGAGAGCCGGGCTTACTAGTGGAGACCTGCTGACTTCTTTCTTACCATCAAGATCCCTTCCTCCCCTTTCCTTTGCAGTATGGCTTCAACTTGGTCATGTCCCACCCCCACGCTGTCAATGAGATTGCACTCAGCCTCAACAACAAGAATCCAAGGTGTGTTGATTCCTCCTCATTATGCCCAGGCATCTAAAGATCCTCATTTATCTTTGACAAGTCCTTTCATTAGAAACTCCTCTGCTGGAGAAGTGTCTGGGCTTCACTTTTAATCTTCACAGCCTAGAGAGGAACAAGTGTTCCTTTTCCATCTTCTTTCTAAAGGAAATGAACTGTGGTGGCTTGGATGGGGCTTGGATGGTAATTCCCTTCATCTCTTAGGACCAAAGCCCTGGTCTTGGAGCTGCTGGCGGCTGTGTGTTTGGTGCGGGGAGGTCATGAAATCATCCTTGCTGCCTTTGACAATTTCAAAGAGGTTGGTCTCTTCTGCATGCTCGTGTGTGTGTGTGTGTGTGTGTGTGTGTGTGTGTGTGTGTGTGTGTGTATTTTAAGAGGAGAAGGTGGGGGGCTGGAGAGATGGTTCAGCGGTTAAGAACACTGACTGCTCTTCCAAAGGTATTGAGTTCAAATCCCAGCATCCACATGGTGGCTCACAACCATCCATAATGAGATCTGATGCCCTCTTCTGGGGTGTCTGAAGACAACTATAGTGTACTTACATATAATAATAAATCTTAAGAGAGAGGGGGGGGGAGGAATTGGGTAGATCCAATTTCCTGAGATCTCTAGTGACTTTAACTGCTGAGCAGCATGCTTCAGACTGAGACTACAACAAAAGCCAAAGCAAAACTGAAGTCTTTTAGACCTTGTTCTAGGATACCTCCCTGTTGTCCAGTTATCGAGGTTCCGGATAGAGTGCAGACTGTGGCTAGAGACATGGCTCAGTCGTCAGAGCCCTTGCTCAGCTTGCGGAGGCCTTGGTTTAAGTTTCCAGTATCCAAATGGTGGCTCACAACTGCTTGTAGTTCCAGTTCCAGAGGATTTGGTGCCCCCTTCTGGCCTCCACGGGAACAGCATACACATTCATATACATTTATAGCAGCAAAACGCAATCTCTTTTCTCTTTTTTTCCTTTTCTTCTTCTTCCTCTTCCTCTTCTTCTTCTCCTCCTCTTCCTCCTTCTGCTCTTCTTCCTCTTCTTTCCTCCTCCTCCTTCCTTCCTTCCTCCTCCTTCCTTCTTCRTTCTTCTTTCTTTCTTTTTTTTTTCGAGACAGGGTTTCTCTGTGTGGCTCTGACTGTCCTGGAACTCATTCTGTAGACCAGGCTGGCCTCGAACTCAGAAATCTGCCTGCCTCTGCCTCCCAAGTGCTGGGATTAAAGGTG
>BDUI01002314.1:55525-81030 GCA_002335545.1 Apodemus speciosus | reverse complement strand
GCATCAGATCTGCTGTATGTCTTTCTGGCCTAACTTTAGAGGCACCTAAATCCTAAGCTACACTGGATTCCTTCACCATGGTGAGGGTCAGAGACCAGGTTCTGGGTTTTCTTCTGGTGTCCAAAATGGCACAGTCTCTAGATAGAGTTATAGTTAATTTGGTTTTTGTTTTATTTTTATTTTATTTATATATTTATTTTGAGATACTTTGTTTGGCTGGTTGGTTGTTTTCTGAGACATATTTTTACCTTATATCATAAGCTGGCCTCAAACTATGGCAGTCCTCCTACGTTAGCCTCCTGAAGGCTAGTGGGGAGGCTGGCCACCATGCCCCACTGAGTGTGGTTAAACTTGGTCTGAACCATGTCTTCTCCATCATTTTCCTGGGAACCAGAGTTTGGGGATTTCAGTTCTGCATAGTAGAGGTTCTTCCTCTAAGACTGTTTGCGCATTCAGGTGTGCAAAGAACTGCATCGGTTTGAGAAGCTAATGGAGTATTTCCGGAATGAAGACAGCAACATTGACTTCATGGTGAGGACCTGGGTCTGGGGCAGGCGCATGCCATGTCAAATGAAGCATTGCTGCTGAAGCCAGGGCCGCACTGTTCTGAGCGGCTGCCTCTTCCCCAGGTGGCCTGCATGCAGTTCATCAACATTGTGGTGCACTCGGTAGAGGACATGAACTTCCGGGTCCACCTGCAGTATGAGTTTACCAAGTTGGGGCTGGAGGAGTTCCTACAGGTAAGCTATGAGCCTGGAATGCTGAAGGGTTTCAGGGTAGAGTCAGCTTAGACACAGACACAAAGAGATTTTCTTTTTAATTTTTGTTTTAATAAGAATATTTAAGAACAAGTAAGAATATAGTCCTAGATGGATCTGGAACCTCCCTGTCTTTGGCCTGGGACTGGGGCCCTTCTGCCAATGTCTGGAAGACACTGGTCACATGCTCTCGGAGGGAGCTGTGAAGCAGTGATGGAGTGCTGAGTTTCCAGGAGGCCTGTGCTGACTCCATACACACTGCTCTCCACTTTCCCACAGAAGTCAAGGCACACGGAGAGCGAGAAGTTACAGGTGCAGATCCAAGCATATCTGGACAATGTGTTTGACGTGGGAGGCTTGTTGGAGGATGCGGAAACCAAGAATGTAGCCCTGGAAAAGGTGGAAGAACTGGAGGAGCATGTGTCCCATGTGAGTGTCCTTTGCTTGCCAGAGCTACTGTGGAAGCCTGGAAGGATGGGCACAGCTGGCTTCCAGGAATCCAGGACTGACTGACTGACCTGCCTCCAGATTGAGCCACAGGAAACTTTGAGAACCACTGAGCCTCTGCAGACCGTACTCTGGCCTAAGCCACTGAGCGTTACTTACCGCAATGTGCTGACCTCTATGGTTGGGCTTGGCCTTGAACTAGGAACAGACTATGCCTTGTATCTGTTTCTGTTTCATAGTGTCAGGACTGCTGGTCCCTAAGAGTCAATGTAGGGAAGCCACCTGAACAAGGCTGCCTTTTGGACATAGCTTTTCGGGTGCTGCTTTGGCTGTAAGCTGTGCTGAGTGGGCTTGCACACAGCTCTCAATATGCCTTCCCCATTTTGTAGCTCACAGAGAAGCTTCTGGACCTGGAGAATGAGAATATGATGCGGGTGGCAGAACTGGAGAAGCAGCTGCTACAGCGGGAAAAGGAGCTGGAGAGCATCAAGGTGCCAGTACGGGGAGGGGCAATGGGGAGGCCTCTGCTGACCCAGGTCCCAGGTCCCAGCTCCACAGGGCTTCTCTTCCTAAATCATGTCTATGCTCAAGCACTCAGGCAAGGGTGACCTGGTGATTCACCCTACCTCCTGGGTTTTTTCTTCTTTCTCCTCCTCCCTCTTTCTTCCTTTTCCTTCCTTTTTCCTTTTCTTCTTCTTGAGACAGGGTTTCTCTTTGTAGCCCTGGCTGTTCTAGAACTCAGTCTATAAACCAGACTGCCCTTGAACTCAGATCTCTCCTGCCTCTGCCTCCCAAATCCTGGGATTAAAGGTGTGCACCACCACCGCCTAGCTTCCTCTCTGTGATTTTATCCTGAGAAAGAATCTTGAAGCTGGAGTTGGCCAGACCCAGATGAGAATGGGAGCAGATGATGTGTTCCTTTACCCCTAGAATCCAGGGCAGGCCGCCATCTTCCTGCCCACTTACTGGCTTGTTCTTCATATGCTTCTCCGCTCTGTTTGCTGAGCATGATTAGAGTAGCCCATCTGTTTATTACGTCTACAGGTGTCCTAGCAGCCAGTGCTTCTCATATTTCAGTCTCTTGTGTTCTGCTAACTTTATACCTTAGTTATAAAGCCAAGCCCACGAACGACCTCTTTGTCTCAGAAGAATATGGTTATGTTGGCTACTGAGCTCAGCTCAGTGCATATCTGCTTATCCCTGCCTAGTACCAGAAAGGGAGCCAGGAAGGATATAGATAGAGATCACAAAGGCTTATCCACGAAGCTTCCATTTGAGCAGGTACCCACAGCCAATGAAATAAAAGCAATAATGAAGACCTAAGGTCTGTGGAGAGAACAGCAGTACCCATCTAGCAGGGGACCAATGGGAGTTTCAAAGGGGCATCCTTTTCCTTCAGCTTTGAGGGGCCTATGCAGTGAGAACAGACTTGAGCGGAGAAAAAGGACCTATCAGAATACCAGTGGAAGCAAGCTTACTCTCTGCTCTGCACACTCCAGCTTTGCTGTTCCTCAGCTGGATTTCTTCTATTTTGAGCACACTGAGATGACCCTTCCTGAGAGTCTGTTGGGTAGGAATTCTGACTCCCAGGGTAACTGACTGTAGAGCCTTCTGCCCATTCTTCTCTTGATGTTGCTGTCTGCCGGATAGGAGACATATGAGAACACAAGCAACCAGGTGCACACTCTTCGGAGGCTCATTAAGGAAAAGGAGGAGGCCTTCCAGCGCCGATGCCACCTGGAGCCAAGTGCCCGGGGCCTGGAATCCATGGGTGGTAGCGAAGCCCTAGCCCGGGTAGGCCCTGCAGAGTTGACTGAAGGCATGCCACCCTCTGACCTGGACCTGCTGGCTCCAGCCCCACCTCCTGAGGAGACTGCTCCTCTGCCTTCTCCACCAGCTCCACCTCTGCCCCCGCCTCCTCCTCCATTACCAGGTAACTGGGACTTCCAAGCTTGGAGGGTAGGTTTTTTGTGAGGCCAGGACTGGAGTCAGAAGTGTCTTTCTTAGGAAACAGCTGGGAAATAACATCATTTGAGGGCTAGAAGGATATCAAGTCAGGATGACAGAGAGGGCTAAGGGAGGACCAGTATTTATGGGAAATAGATGAAGGAATGCTGGGAGCAGATTCTGCTTCAAGGATCTCTGAGGTGCTGCTCTTAATTATTCCTCTGAAGGCAGCCAAGCTGAGGGTTAAATTGACAGGAGAAACTCCATCAGGAACTAGGCTGGCTCTCCCCTTCAGTACACTTCTAGGATAAACTTGACCAGTTTCCACGGCACTCCTCTCTGGGTCTCAGGAGAGGGAGGCAGGCAGAGTTTGGGCAGCCTAGAGTCTTAGGACTATGGATAATGATGGCATTTATTCTTCCCAGACAAGTGTCCCCCTGCCCCACCTCTCCCTGGTGCTGCTCCTTCTGTGGTGCTGACAGTAGGCCTGTCAGGTGAGTGTCCTCGGGGCTCTGGGCAATGCTATTGGAGTTTTTCCTTGGCTCTTACCTCACATCTGTCCTCCATCTAAAACCTAGCCATTCGCATCAAGAAGCCTATCAAGACCAAGTTCCGGCTGCCAGTCTTCAACTGGACAGCACTGAAACCCAATCAGATCAACGGCACTGTCTTTAGTGAACTTGATGATGAGAAGATTTTGGAGGTGACAGGGGTCTGGGGTCCAGAAGGGTGGGGCCTGGAGACTGGGATGACTTTAGAACCAGATCTTCTGGTCTTGGAAAAACTTTCAGGCAGAGCAGGACTGACACCATTATCCAGTTATGACTGGATCCTTGCAGGTCAGTGGGTATTGTCATTGTTTGAGCCTTCAACATTGTCCCTTCTTACCATTTCTGCCAGGACTTAGACCTGGACAAGTTTGAAGAGTTATTTAAGACAAAAGCCCAGGGTCCTGCTCTTGACCTCATCTGTTCCAAGAATAAGACAGCACAAAAGGCTGCCAGCAAGGTGACCCTTTTGGAAGCCAATCGTGCCAAGAACCTGGCTATCACCCTTCGGAAGGCTGGGCGCTCAGCTGAGGAGATCTGCAGGGCCATCCACACGTGAGGCTCCCACCAACTTGGCCTTGGTCCTCAGACAGCTGTTGTCCCCACAGCAGATGGGTTTCCCTAGATTCCAGGGCTCCTAACAGCACTTGCTCACATCTTACTCACTAACCAGAACAGAGCATACTGACTCCAGTGTGGGTCTCAGGCTCAATGAGAGAAGCTGTGTGTTCAGCCCAGAAGGAAGCGTGTATCTGGAACAGCATCAACAGGGATACCGCCGTGTTAGCAGAGAGCAGACAGGAAAGCCAGTTTGTTAGGACAGATGAAGGAATGCTTTTGCCTCTAGCTCTGTCCTGTGTATTGCTCTCCAGTCCTTCTAAGGGTGAGGGGAAAATATGGACAGATGTCAGACCTGAAGTGCTGTGTTGTTCGTCCTACACAGGTTTGACTTACAGACACTACCTGTAGACTTCGTGGAGTGCCTGATGCGTTTCCTGCCTACAGAGGCAGAGGTGAAACTGCTGCGGCAGTATGAGCGTGAGCGACAGCCGCTAGAGGAGCTGGCAGCCGAGGACCGCTTCATGTTGCTCTTCAGCAAGGTGGAACGGCTGACCCAGCGGATGGCTGGCATGGCCTTTCTCGGCAACTTTCAAGACAATCTGCAGATGCTCACACCGGTACACCCTCTTCCCGAATCACTATCCACTGCTGTCACCAGTCACGTCCACTCTCCCTCCTTCTGGTCTATGCCTCCACTTTATCCTCCTCCCAACCTGGGTATCACAGTGTTCCTCTTGTCTTTCAGCAACTGAATGCCATCATTGCAGCCTCTGCCTCCGTCAAGTCCTCACAGAAACTGAAGCAGATGCTGGAGGTTGGGAAAGGGAATGACTGGCGCTGGTGGTTCTCAGGTCCTGGGGTGGATCCTTGGGGATTGTTGTGACCTGCCTTCCTTGCATTTTATGAACAGATCATACTTGCATTGGGGAACTACATGAACAGCAGCAAGCGAGGTGCTGTCTACGGCTTCAAGCTCCAGAGCCTGGACCTGGTAAGATGACAGGGACAGCATGTGCAGGACACCTGGATGCCAGTGCCAGAGCCAGGGTGCTTAGCACTGTTGCCACCACTCCCTTTCAGCTGCTGGACACCAAGTCCACTGACCGGAAAATGACACTTCTGCACTTCATTGCCTTGACGGTGAAGGAGAAATATCCGGAGCTGGCTAACTTCTGGCAGGAGCTGCACTTTGTGGAGAAGGCTGCAGCAGGTGAGGGCTCCCTCTTCCAGGACAGTCCCAGGAAGCTGAGCAGGAGGACACCTGATCCATTTCTGGCTTTTGTCATCTTCTCACTACTTCAAAGCTTTCTGCTAAAGCTCTGCGCAGGAGCAACTCCAGAGAGAGTGAGCCTTCCTCTGGGCTCAAGTAGGATCAGGCTTCCCTTAGACTGGCCCAGAGGTTGTATTTCTCTATCATGTATGTGATTAGAAAACCTGTAAAGCCCCTACAGACAGATACACAGTACTGTTTCTGTCCTGCCCACGGGAAAGCAACAGCAGGCCCAGGCAGCTCCAGCTTGCAGGTTTTCCTTCCTTTGCTACCTTGTTCTTTGGGTCCATGAACTCTGACCCTCCACTCCTTCCTACTGCCTGAGAGAGCCCAGCCTGCTTGGCACAGACTTCTCTATATCATTGAAGTCTATGCCAAGGGGACATGGTGGGATAAATGTGCTGTGGTACTGTGTAAGCCTCAGCCAGGCTCTTGGTAAATAGTGTCCCTGGAGAATGTGCTGCTAGACGTGAAAGAGCTGGGCCGGGGGATGGAGCTGATTCGGCGGGAATGCAGCATCCATGACAACAGCGTTCTTCGGAACTTCCTTAGTACCAATGAAGGCAGACTGGACAAGCTCCAGCGTGATGCCAAGACTGCTGAGGTGAGCAAGGAATTGGGGAGGGCGGCAATGGACATCTAGAGCCCGCACTAGGCCACTTCAGGGAGGCATGGAGAAGGCCAGAGGGTAGCAAGGGACTTTAAAGATAGGAGACATCCTGTGGGCCTTCTGTCCATATGTGAGCACTGGGCTTCTACCCACTGCGATGACCCTCTCTGCCCTTTACCCAGGAGGCCTACAATGCAGTTGTGCGCTACTTTGGTGAGAGTCCCAAGACCACACCTCCTTCTGTGTTTTTCCCAGTATTTGTCCGATTCATTCGTTCTTACAAGGTAAGTTGAAGAAATGTGTCAGGAGTTTGGCCAGTAGATGATTAGTCGAGAGCGCCTGGGCTTCAAGTCTGAGTCTTTCCAGTTCCTGAGGTCTAGGGAAGGAACCATGGAAGCTGGCGGCGACAGGCTAAACCGTGGACTGGTGGGCAGGGTGGGGGCCAGGCCCTTCCTTTCATTGTTTGGAGTAGGAAGTGCCCCTCCAGAGAGTGGCCACCTGGGGTTAGATGGTCCCACTGCCACCCACACTCCACGCTTAGTGTCAGCCCTCCCTTTCAGCCTATGAAAACCTCAAGCTCCCCCTCTCTCGGTCCTCTCTAAGGAAGCAGAACAAGAGAATGAAGCTCGTAAGAAACAAGAGGAGGTGATGCGGGAGAAGCAGCTGGCTCAGGAAGCCAAGAAGCTGGATGCCAAGGTGGGTGGGACCAAGAGCTGGTCTGGAGGGCAGGACAAAGAACTGAGGATGCAGGGAGCAAGGAAGGACATGGAAAACCAAGACACACACAAACACACACACTCACACTCTCTCTCCCTCCCTCCCTTCCCCTGCCCCTTGGAGCAGCTGACAGGGAGAGTCCAGAGGGAGGGGCAGGCACAGATGGGCAGGACACAGGGTTACTCTCAGCAGGGTCATCTTCAGCCTGTATCTTGGGACAGGAACCAGTTGCTTGTTGGGTTAGTGATGACTTCCTTCCCCTTCGAATATCTGGCCTTAGACACCATCCCAGCGGAACAAATGGCAACAGCAGGAGCTAATTGCAGAGCTGAGGCGGCGCCAAGCTAAGGAACACCGGCCTGTTTACGAGGGGAAGGATGGTACCATTGAGGACATCATCACAGGTGGGACATTTGTCCACTGGGCCCAGTTCCCAGAGCCTGGCCCCACCCACCGTTGGCCCTACTTCCTAGTCTATTTTCCCATAAAACCTGATCACTGTCTCTCCTGGGTCATAGTGTTGAAGAGTGTCCCTTTCACGGCACGTACTGCCAAGCGGGGCTCACGTTTCTTCTGTGATGCAGCCCACCATGATGAGTCAAACTGTTAGCCCTCAAGGCTGGGGCCCCTGACAGGTACTGGGCACTATAGCTGCCCTCTCTGCATGCCTTGGAATCATCTAGTAGCAGCCTCCCACTGAGGGAGACACACAGACTTTGCATGTTGCATGTTCTGAGAAACATAGCTTATCCCTGCATGT
Organism: Apodemus speciosus; assembly: GCA_002335545.1. Classification (NCBI taxonomy): domain Eukaryota; kingdom Metazoa; phylum Chordata; class Mammalia; order Rodentia; family Muridae; genus Apodemus; species Apodemus speciosus. Next base: position 73,412 of record BDUI01002314.1, on the reverse strand, counting down.
GTCCCCCCACTAATATTGTCCTAACTACTAAGATTCAAGGGCTAAAGAGTTTCTGGGCCAGGGTTAGGAGCTATGCCAGAGCAGGCAAGACCTAATGGTTTGGATTACATTAGGTGAGGTAATGGTGAGGCTCCATTTATAGACCCAAGGTAACTTGGGACCTGGCCTCCCCTAAGAGCTCTGGCAGTAGTTCCTACTCAGGGATAGATGACCCTTAACCTCTGCTTCTTGACACCTAGTTTGGCTTATAGGCTTTTCCTGGGTGGCCTTTAGTTTCCTATGCGACCTCTGAAAATAGCTCCAGCAGTTTTTCTAGCTGGTCCTCAAACCTCCCTCAAATCTTCCCTGACCTTTCTCATGGCTACTTCCTCAGGTGCTGTCCTGCTCAGTCTCCCTGCCTATTCACTGTTCTTGCACTTGTTTTCCCCACAGGCTTCCACCACCAACCCATGGTCGTTCACAGCCAAGCCAGGAGTGCCGTACCACCCAGTGGCCCTCCTCGGGCTCCAGGTCCCCACTGAGATCCTCCTGGAGGCAGAAGTACTTTAATACTCAAGAGTCCTGCAGATCTGGACAGTGGGCCCAGGGTTCAGCAGAAGGCTGTGTTGTTCCAGCTGCAGCTGCTCCAGCTCTGAGGCTGGCTCGTCCCTGTGCCACTGTGGGCACTAGGTCTGTAGGGTCTGGCATTTCCCAGTGCCCCCCATAGTGCACTTTGCCCCCAGTCTTCAACTTCATTTCCTGAAGGGTCAATTCAGGGCTGGGAAAAACCACTTCCAGCTTCAGCCCATGAGGGTACACAGCCCCTCTTCCTAGGGTCTAGTGGGATAAAAGGATGAGGATGTACATCCATGAAGAAATATGGGTCCATTCCCCCTCCCCCCCTTTTGCAGTCCCACAGTCAGCTCTGGTTTTGAGGGTATCCAGACTAACGGATCCCTGGACCCTGCCAAGATTGGATAGTCTGAACTGAGTGAAGCCCCTCTTTGCCTGGCTCACTCTGCTGAGCCCTAGTAAAAGGGGAAGAGGAGCAACGTCGGGCCCACTGGCCTACCTGCATGTGCTACCTGAGTCTCCAGGGGTGGTTGTTCTGCTCTCCTAGACCCATGGTCCCGCCTACCCTGGCATCCAGCTGCTTTTCCTGCATCGCCTCCTGCTTCTTGCAGGAGCATCTTGCTCCACTTCCTTAAAACCAAAGGCTGTGGGGGAGACTTGTGGCTTTCAACAGTGGAAAGGGAAGGGCTAATTCTTAACATGGAGAGTGGGTGGCAGTGGGAGCCGCTGACCCCTGGTGGCCACCCTCTGGATGGGCACTTCCTGCTCCAAACAATGAAAGGAAGGGCCTGGACCCCACCCTGCCACTGTCTTCCCACTGACTGAAGAGCAGAGGCACTGTCTGTACCAGCTCCAAGACTGCTGGAGGAAGGATGTGCCGGCAGTCTCACCTTTCCTCAGCTAGGTAGATCCTGGCCCGGGAACAGGCAACAGAGGACCTTCACAGACTATTTGCTCAATTCCCTACTAGGCTCTGACCCTGGAAGGGAATGCAGGGGCACTTTGTTTTGTACATGTACCATTTCCTTTCTTGTACATAAACCCCAGACCTCTCAACAAAGTCTCGCGCACCAAGCTGTCTTCTCTTTGTCAGTTAGGGTGACCATGAGGATATGAGTGTGGGTGGAAAGATGTTTTCCTCCATTTTAGGAGTGATGAGCCTAGATGGCAGGGGAAGCCTGGCTGGGTGGGCTTTAACTACAGGGGGAGAAGGCTGTCAAGAGTAGTGCCCTCTGCTGGTCCCCAGTGGATAGCACATGAAGAGGACAAAGTAACTGTAGATCATGTTATAAATATTATTTAAAAAACAAAACAGAACACATACATCAGGGGGAGGGGAAGCAGTGGTGGAGCCCCAGGGCCAGGTCAGGCAAGAGCAGGCACTGATGCTAGAGGGTGAGGACCCTGCCCTCGGCCACCCAGGCTGTGTCCAACCAGCCTGTCTCCTGGAGACCCCTTCATCACACTATCTACTGGCATCACCCACCCCATGGTATAGACTGCCCATCTCTGGTCTGGGGCTGAGGGCAAGGACTGCACTAGTTATCTGAGAACTAGGGGACCCTTGAACACCACGAGCAGCCTTGAGAGGTGCTAACAGTAGTGCGTTGGGGATGGGTTACTTTAGGAAAAGTGGACACAGACCAGACAGACGAAGAAGTCTGAGGCAGATGCTGAGGCGACCCTGGAGCCACTGCCTCACGAAGTCCCAAGGCAGAGAGTAGCTCGTGGGGTCATTGGTGGTCATCCAGCTGCTGCAGGAGTGTCCGCCTTCGTCTCTCCAGCTCCCCCTCACTCAGCTCGCTTTCTGATGTGTCCCAGCCTGTCTGTTGAGCAAAGGCTGTGAGCCCCCTAGACAGTGTGTCACAGGCTGGGGCGGAAGCCAGGTCCTCCCACTCACCTTCTCCTTCTTGATTCTGAAGCCTGGGGACCGGTTCGGGAGCTCTGCCTGCCGGGGCTCCCTGTCCTGTTCCTGTCCTCTGTCTTCACTCTCCTTACCAGCTCTGTCTTCGGGGTCTGTCTCACTATCGGGACTGGTCTGCAAGAGTTCAGAGCCCGTCTCAGCAGCTGAGTGGCACAGCTGGGAGTCGGGTGAAATGACTGCAGAACCTCGAGACTCCACCACTCACCGACTTGTGTCGTCTTTTCTTAGTTTTCTTTTTTGGTTTCTTGGTTTTCCGAAGACCATGATCTACAGGTTTTAAAAAAAAAAAAATCTGTGCTGAGTCCCACTGGGAGGAGGCGGCGGCGGGGGCGGCTCCTCTCTGTCTGGTACATTCCTTGTAGATGCTGGTCTGAGGAAGGCTGAATCTTCAGCTCCTTGCCTGGACAGGGCTGGGCAGTCTTGCTCCACAAGGAGGCCCTCCCATCCCGGTCAACCCTCAGGGCCTGGGATTTGCTGTGCCTCTATTCCAGCTCCCAGGAACTGCTTACCTGACCCAAGAAGAAGGTGGGAAGATGGGGAGCCTGGTCCTCCGAGAGCAGCACCCCCACTTTCAACTGAATCAAGTGAGGAGGAGGGCTCAGAGCCAGATTCTGAGGGGTTCCGCCTCCTCCGCTTGGGGGGCCGGAGGGATGGTGGGGGCAGCTCCTCTTCATCTGACTCAGAGCCCTGGGCAGATGAGTAGATACCGGTCAGCCCAGAGATTCTGTCTTCCAGAAGCCCTCATCTGGGAACTGGGGACAGGGAGTCCAGAGCCAAGGAGGTAATGTATAGGGAGAGATGTGTTTAATTTGTATGAAACAGTCCAGCCTCACCCCTGTCCCTCTACCTGCCGACTCACTGAGGGTGAGTGTGAACGCTTGCGATGGTGTTTCTTGCCCTTTCTGCCATGCTTTCGGCCTTTGGTGTGGAGGTGCTGGCATTCAGTCTGCTAGAGGCAGAGAGAGAGGTAAGAACCTTGTCCTCCTGTCTCAGCAAGGGCCTTCTGTCTACTCTAGGGCATCCTCAGTCCTTCCCTTCCTTGGCTGGGGAGGTAAAAGAGCCTTCCTTCATGGTGACAAGCTACTGAAAGTCTCATACAGGCCTAGGAGTTCAAAGATACATAGATCAGGGTGGCCGAGTTCCGTACCTCCAGCACCTGCAGGAACTCTCGGAAGAGCCGGATCCGCTCCGACTCCAGGGTGATCTGCTCAAAGGCTGAGTCGCACACAAAGCGCTCACGGACCTTGAACGGGGAGAGCACTGCTGATCAGACCAGGCCCTGCCTGGACCAGCTTGGACACCGCCACGAGAACTGGGCAGGGCTGGGGCAGAGGAAGGAAGGGAACTGGAGCTGGCTCAGGGCTTGTGCTGTGACTGGGGTGGGCCCTCAGTGGTGGAGAAGCTCCGCTGCCCTCAGGCCTGAGGGTGATTGGGGTCAGGCTGTGCTTCTGACCTCTTCCCAGGCAGTGCCCAGCTCCAGAGCAGGCACGGCCTGCCTCAGCATGCTTCGAAAGGCAGCTTCTCTGCGCCGCATCCTTCGGGCCTCCTCCTTTTCCCGTTCCCGCTCCCGTGCCTCTGCTTTTTCCAGCAGCTGAAAGCAAAGAGAAACAGAACAGGGTCAGGAGTATCTTAAGAGGTAGGAAGATATGTCCCAAACCCAACATAATCAGCAGGGCAGTTAGGAGGAACAAGACACTGGGGTGAGTGAGAAGACCACCCAGCCCTGCCCATCCCCTCACACTATTGAAGGTCAGCTTGATGTTGCCTGCGTCCAGCGCAGCAGCCCTCTTGTCAAAGCTTATGACGTGGGCGAAGTCCTCAAATGCTGTGTTCACCTCCACACAGAAGCCCCGGTCCTGTGGGCACAGCAGTGCGTGAAGGCCAGGGGCACCACAGGCCCAAGACCCAAGGCCAATGGGCAAAAAGGATCAGGCTGCAAGGTGTTCAAGCCTGGCCTCTGCCCTCAAATAGGACCCATAAGACTTGTGACACACCTTGGAAACCATGCTAAGTCTTCACCTTACAGGCCCCATTCCGATTCATATGGAGCCAAGAGTCAGGAAGTCTCTTCTGTCTTGATAGATGACTGAGGTTTTACCATTAGGTCTTTATTCCTCTGGCCACAGATGGGCCTTCCTGCTGCTCATGGAAGCTGCCATGCATGCTTAACATCTGGTCTATACCCTTTGCCTCTTGTACTGGGTGCTTACTGGGTAATAGGTTCTCTGCTGAGTGCTTGACACAGTTCTCCACTAATCCTGTCATACTAGGTCAGTCTTCTAATCTTATACAGACAAGAAAAATGAAATCACTTGTTCTAACATATCCCAGGTCTAAATCCCAAATCTGCTTTCAGGCACCACACCTACTGATTACATAGGCCCAGGAAGAGATGTTGACCATCAAGTGTATAGCTCTCCATACACTTAATTAAAACATATATACATTCAATATTAAAAACATGTTCATTGTAAGTACACAACCAGGTTCTATATTTCTCATCAAAAAGCCTCCATGTGCCAGTGACATTAAGGTGCGGGAGAAGAATCTCACTTGGCCAAGCTCATAGGTAAATGGACTATTGTGTCACAGGCCAGCTTTCCTGTCCTTCCACACAGCTAGCTTCCTCCAGTCTTCCTGCCTGCTGATGGCAGGAGTATACTGCTTTTCCCCAGGGGTCCTTTCTCAAAGTCCAGCCCTTCCTGAATACGTCCTTTCTGTATGAGTGAGGTCACAACCAGAGGACTTTGGGTATACAGCTGTCTCCCTTCCTTGAGACTTGAGTCTCACTGAAACTGAAGCCCTCCATTTTGGTTAAACTATCAGGCTAGGATCGTGTCTCTGCCCTGCCTCAAGGCTGGGGTTGCAAGCATACCCAATTTCTATGTTGGTGCTAAGGACTCAAGCACAGGTCCTATGCTTGCATGGCAGGCCTGGTCTCCCTAGTACAGGCCTTCCTTAAGGAAGGCTTGGACTACATCCTCTTCACTCTCCTCCCCAGGAGGAGCTCACTTGACTTAGAATCCCTCCATCTTGCTTTTAGCTTCTCAAGCGAGCTAACTGCTGCTTTTCCTCAGTTTCAATTCCTTAGACACGGCAGAAGGAAAAGAATAATAAGAGATTGTTATAAAATTCTAAATGTTATGTATCTCTTATATATGGATTATCCCCAATTTGCAAAGGTTTTTGGGCCAATGAGCAGATTATTGTGAAATGTAATGCAGTACTCTCCTCTCCAGGGCTTTTTGGTCACTTCCCTAGTGTGAGTATTCCTGAGAATTGCCCTCACACTAACTTTTTACCTGATCTACATCTTCCCTATCAGCTTCCAACCCATGCCAAACTCTGCTCCAAGCTCAGGGCCCTGCATTGTCCTAGGAGATGAGAGATGCCCCTACAGTTCACATAACTGGATAGCCACAGGAGCTCCTAAGATCATCAGGCCTCCATGGCCAGGAGCCCAAATGAAGGATATTTTATCCAAAATCCAAAATCACTGCGTTGGTGTAGATAAGACCCAGAAGGCCACAGTTATTCTAGCTAGATGCGCTATCGTAGGAAGGCATCTATACTTCATTTGCCTTACTCCTTCCTGCCCAAGCTGCTTCAAAGGATCACTTCCCAAGTGGAGTGCTTGTCTTCTATAGCCAGTTCTTATGGCTCTCGCTCCTCAAAGTCTTTAACACTTAATAATAATACTGCCATTCACTTCACAAAACAGTCCGGCAATTTTATTTTAGTGGGTCTATCCAGAGTGTATGTATGTATGTAGGCACCAATGTGCCATGGCACAGGTAAAGCTGGCTCTCTCTGACCAGTGTGGGTCCCTGAGATCAAACTAAGGTCCTCAGGCTCAGTGGTGAACCCCTTTACCTACTCAGCCATCTCAGTAGCCCAACTTTCATCTTTTTTAAGACAAAGTTTCTCAGGCTGGAGAGATGGTTTAAGAGCACTGACTGCTCTTCCAGAGGACCTGAGTTCAATTCCCAGCAACCACATGGTGGCTCACGACCATCTGTAATGAGATTTAACGCCCTCTTCTGGTGTCTGAAGACTACTACAGTGTACTCATATACATAAAATGAATAAATCTTAAAATACCAAAATTTCTCTGTATAGTCCTGGCTGTCCTAGAGCTCACTCTAGACCAGGCTGGCCTTTAACTCAGAGATCCACCTGCCCCTGCCTTCCAAGTGATGGGATTAAAAGCATCTGCCACCATGCCCAACCAACTTTAACCATCTTTTTAATAAAAATCTTATATATGGTATCGTAATGCACAAAAGAGATACAAGCTTTTCTATTAGAAAACACCGAAGAGCCACCTCCAGCCTTGGCCTTGGCGCTGTTTTCTCGGCATCCCTACAGTGTCTTGCTCTTGTCTGCCACCTAGATTCCGCAACAGCTGCTGGCTGGTGGTCTCACCTCTTACATCCCTTTAAGCCAGTCTCTGGCACAGTGTGGTTCTCCAACCTTTGTATCAGAGAGTACTGATAACAGGAGAGTACTGAGACTGAGTCCAGAGACAAGGGTGAGCTAAAAAGCACAGCTCAGTCCAAAGCCCTTTGTGAAGCTCTGGAGGGCATGTGGTTCTAGAGAAACAGGAGAAAACCCCAGGACAATACTATGCATCTCACTGAAAAGTAACTTTGAAACATTTCTCTTAGGGGAATTCATTCAGGTTTTTAGACAGGATCTGTTGTGCAGCCCTGGCTGACCTGCAACTCACCTGCTCCTCGCCTTCTGGGATTAAAAGTGTGAGCCATGGCACTTGGCTTATTAAGTCCATACTGAGCAGGTAACTGTATTACAACATCCATGGCTTTGTAAGGCCATCTGCCTGACAGCACCGTGTCCTTCAACTTAAGACACAAAGTTGAGATATTCGGTAACTGGGGTTCCTTGGTGGAACACTCACCACTTCTGAGACAAAGAAACCGATGCTTATAAAAGTTCTTAAGGGCTTAATCTGGAGTTCCCCCCCCCTACACACCCCTTTTTTAAGATTTATTTATTATTATATGTAAGCACACTGTAGCTGTCTTCAGACAGACCAGAAGAGGGCATCCGATCCCATTTCAGATGGTTGTGAGCTACCATGTGGTTGCTGGGAATTGACCTCTGGAAGAGCAGTCGGTGCTCTTAACCTCTGAGCCATCTCTCCAGCCCCTAATCTGGACTCTTTACCGTAGGTCCTGCTTCTAGTTGCTGTACTGTATGGTATCTTAATACATACAGTATTTTGTAGAATAGAATAGTATTTACTATCAGGATATTAGAGTTACTATTAGGATACTAATAGAGTTATGTATTAAAATAGTATTTACTTCCATCAAGAAATACATTTTTTTCCTTTTGGAATAGGACGATCCCTTCACTCTCTTACACTTGTAAGTTTGACAAACATGAACGATTTCTCCAGTAGAGAAAATGACAGGGCACATGGGCTAGTGAACAGCAGCTGACACTTGCCAGCAGATAGTCGTGAGGGAAAGCGCCTCACCCTTGTCCTCTAAGAGGGCAATGCCACCTCAGCCAGTGCCCATAGCATGCCTTGCAGAATGAGCCCAGTGCTGATATCATCCAAACTGGCAAGAGACACTGAAGATTTTATGTGAAGCCGGGTATAGTGGTGCACACCTATAATCCCAGTGTGTGGGAAGTGAAAGAAGGATCAAGAGTTCAAGGCCAGCCTGGAATACATAAGACCCTGTCTCAAAAATCAAAACAAAACAGGTTATGTGAAATCTCCAGATGGTAAAACACCTTACAGTAGGAAGGAGCTCAGTGTGTGAGAATGTGAGCTTACAACTGCTGTGCTTGCTTCTCAGGCTGGCCATGCCCTTCCCACCCAGCTGCCTTTCCCCTATAGTACTCTTATATCACAGCACCCCACCCCTTTCATCCACTCCTCCTGAGGGCGGGGTCACCATTACGCTTCTGATTCCTGTCTGTGTTGGAACACTAGTCCCTGGCTAATACTTCTTATGTAAGAGGAAAAAACAACCCTATTTGTTGCTTTGGTTTTTATTCTATTTTTCTGACACAGGGTTTCAACCTGGTTGGTACTTTCTTGGTCACACTGGCTTTGAACTTGTGGCCAATCCTCCTGCCTCAGTTTCTCAAGTGCTGGTAAAACTGGCATGCATCACTATATCTGGCTAGAAAATGTGTATTTGTATCCCCAATGCAAGCTGCCACATTCCTGAAAAACATGACTTAGGGAGTCCTGGTCTAGGGAATGTGGCTTACACCCAGCCTATCCATACATAACCCCAGGTCTCTCTCACCTTAAGAATATCCTTTATGATCTTCTTCTCATCATGGAATCGAGCCTTCAACTCCTCCACATAGAACTTGAACAAGTCCAGAGGAGTAGAGCCTGCAGAAAGGGAGAGATGGGGGCCTGGCGGGCGGCAGCTTCCCAAGGCTTAGGGTAGGGTCAAGGACAGGACCAGGGAGTTAAGTCCAGAGAGGCTGGCTGGGTAGGAAACCAGACCAGACAAGGGGAAGCCTGGCTGCCTTACCCGGCTGGCCCAGCATGTTGGCAAAGCGAACATCTGTGCTGACTGCTGGGTACAGCTCCATCCAGGTGGACATGGAGTGCAGCTGCCCTGTCTCATGCAGCTCGTCCAGGAAGGTCTGAACAGGGGAAAGCCAGAAGAGAGGAAGGAGAAGGAGATAGTTGGGGAAACATGGCCAGTGTCTAAGAAGGAGAAAAGGGATGGATGGCAGAGGGACAGGCAAAGGTACTACAGAAGGAGAAAATATGAATATACAGCCAATAAGCCAGCCTGGAGGCGATGAATCAGAGACCTCGGAGCACAATTTCCTGCTACGACCAGCTTAGTCAACCCACTATCACCACTCCTAAGCTGAGGAAAAACTACCCGTCTTGCTCTCACCCAAAGAAAGAGAGACTTGGTCTAGCTGCACTCGTGTCTGAGTGTGGTACACAGAGCCTGTCTCCCTGAGGGAGCACGACTGCAGAGTGGTCTGCTGGAACTTGAGGGGGCCACTGCAAAGAGGCTGATCACAAAGGGTATAGACATACCTGAAAGGCCTCCCGATTCTTCCGTTGCTGTCGCCGCTCCCGGAGCCGGGCCCGCTCCCTCTCTTCCTCCTCCTCTCTCTCCAAAGCTCGGATATGCTCCTCAAAGCAGATAAGTGCATCTTCTTTGTCCATGTCTACAGCAGGGAAGAAGCTTAGCAGGTGCCATATCAGGAGGACAGTCCCTCAGACCCCATGTCCCAAGAATGCTTCCCATGTAGGTGCTGGGGACCGCCAAGGGGTAGAAAAATGTGAAGCAGAGCCCCATGGGACCAGTCACTGTACTGGTAGTAAGAGTACTAATTGTACTGGAAAAAGTTAGCACGCGTTCAACTCTAAGGAACTCAGCTTTTAGAAACCACCATGTAAACCTAGTTATCCTACAGTCTGAGGCATCACACCCTGGGGCACTGGAAACAGTCAGGCTTCAGTGCAGGTTCAGAAGGTGACCACAGGCCAGCAGTTCCTAACTACAGTTAAGGCCCACATAGACCATGTTCACATGAACTATAGATACCATTACCATCATCTCTAGGATTTCATATTTCCTTTTTTTTTTTTTTTTTGGTTTTTGGTTTTTCGAGACAGGGTTTCTCTGTGTAGCCCTGGCTGTCCTGGAACTCACTCTGTAGACCAGGCTGGCCWCGAACTCAGAAATCCTCCTGCCTCTGCCTCCCAAGTGCTGGGATTAAAGGCGTGCGCCACCACCGCCCGGCAGGATTTCATATTTCTATCCCAGAGATCTTCCTACAAGACATACATGTTCATGTAAACAGTGGACCCCAGGTCTAGGGATTGAACTCAGTAGTAGAGTACTTTGCCTAACTGAGGCCCCAGGTTCAATTCTTACCATCACAAAATAAAGTAAAAAGTAAGACACAGGCTGACCTAATGTACATAAGGGCCAGGGTTTAGTCTGTAGCACCACACACACAAAACAAGCCAACCAGAGAGGTAACATCAAACATCTGGAAATCCCAGAGTCCCAAGAGGAGCAGTAACCAAATGTAAGGGAATGGGCAAGGGGGCAGGCCCTAAGGTCTCAGGTCAATGAGGAGGAAAGAACAGAGAGCTACGCCTACTCTGCAGCTGCTGGTCCTGAGCAAAGCTGGGGTTATCCATGAGGTACTGCTGGGCCTGGGACCACGTGGTTTGGAAGTTGACACTACTCATCCCATCCAGGATGCTCTTCAGGGCCTGGATATTTCGACGCCGGAGCTGCTTGGCTTGTTCCTGGAAAGACACAGGATTAAAGTGAGGCAGGGCTGGAAAAGGAGGATCCTGGAAAAGGAGGTAGCTAGAACACCTCGGGAGGACAAGGCTCAAGACGTTTGTATCCCAGAAAGGAGAGGAATTCCAAGTCATAAACCAGTGCCCTCCCTCACCCGCGGTTATTGGCTCAGTGCAAAGTTCCACACCAGCTTCCAATTCAGAAGGGACACTGAGTAGAGAAATGACTGGCCAGGTCCACAAGAAATTGAGGGCAGAAGAATCCAGCCAGTGACTGTCCATTACCTTCTCCTTCTTGGCCAGGAAGAAGAGGACATCATCATAAACTTCTTTTCTATCTCTCTCAGGGACCACAGCCCAGACCTCCAGGTCCCCAAAAGTCTGTTCTGCCCGCCTGTGGAGCACATGGGCTGTGAGTAGGTAGAGAACAGACCATGCACCTGTGTGTTCTCAGAGTTCCTGAGCCACAGCCCAGCCTAGTACAGTTCCCTGACCGGTAGCGGGTGGTGGAGGTCATGCGCTCATGCTGCTCCAGGAAATGCTGCAGGGTCTGCTTGGCCTCCTTAGCTCTCAGCCGGGCCTCCTCTTTCTCCTCTTTCTCCCGCTGAGCCTTGTAAGCATTAAACGCCTGTTTCTTCTCACTTAGTTTGGGCAAGGCACTGGAGTTGACAGTTGAGGAAAGGAGAGGATGCAGCGTGAATTACCCTGACAGCCCATGAAGCAGGGTCACAGACATGGGGGAAAGGTCTCCACAACACCAAATTGGGGACGCATGCATAGACTTAGCATACAGGTGTCCAGAATATGGGTGGGGTGAGGACTGAGGAGAAGAGATACTGGACCCTTTTGCTTCTGTGTTCTCAAGTTACCATCAGATGTTTGTCTCCTTAAGGCTCCTACTTCCTTAATTTTAATTCAAGCCAGTAACCCCTCACCAAGCATCTCACGCTGTGCTGTGTCCCCCCCCCCCCCATCACTTACTAAGCATCTCACGGCTGCAGGCTGCACCGTTTCCCCCTTTGTGTCTTGGAGCTACTCTAGCTCTTCCTTCTCTCGCACCCCATCCCAGCCACTTAGACCTGAGCGTCAGCACCCAATTGGGAGTCAACTCAGTTGAGTGTCATTTCAAATTGGGACATCTCAGGGAGCTTCCTGGCCCAGTTGCTTTCACCAATAAGGACTATCTACCCCTACTCAAGCGTACCTGTAACGGGGGTCAGTGACTACCATCTTCATGGCCTGTTCCCATGAAGCATTGGAAGGGACAGCCTGGAACAGAGAGCCATAGGTCTTAGAGCCTGCTAACTTCCAAGCCCTCCAGGTCTTCCCTGCGAGCACTACCCCCAGCACCTTGTCCCTTAGCAGTTCTTTGAATGCCTGCTTTGCCTTCTCCCGGTTGCTCCAACTGAGGCCAGACCTCTCTGGTTCTGGTTTAGCTTCCTCCTCTTCCTGTGGTAGCCGATGCTGTCCAGCAGAACTGGAGAGTAGAAGGGACTTAGCCACAGTGCCCATAATCCTTACAGTTTTCAGTGCCCTTCACTCTCAGCAATTTTCTTGCTCCCCAGAAAGCCCTTCCAAGGTCATGCTGGGCTCTTGACATGTCCCTCCCAAGACTCTAAAGAGAATGAGGATGGAGAGTTTGAGGCTGCAATGAAAGGCTGGCAGCCCATACCTGCTGGGGCCCTCCTCCCGCTGCAGGAAGCCCTGCTCCAGGGGCTGGGCAGCCTCCAGCACATCACAGTCTTCACTTCGACCTGGTTCAGGTTCCAGGAGGGCCATGGGCACTGGCATGGGACCCGGAGGTATAGGTGGAGGGTCAGGCTGGGGCTGAGGTGGTTGTGGCTGTAGTGTCTGTAGTTGCTGGGTTTGCTGTTTTCTGCAGGCAAGCCAAAGAGTGATGGTGTACTAAGGCAGAGACAGGAAGGTAGAGGTGTGCCAATTTCTTTGACCCAGGTCTAAGCAGCAGCTGACCCCATGAAGGAATGACTCCTCTTTCCAGAGAGGAAGGATAACAGCGAGTCCACTCTCTCCCCAAAGTACTCCAAGGAAGGATACATAGTCAGGAAACTTACCCTGCAGACTCTTGTTTGACTAGGGCTGTAAGGGAAAAGAGCAGTCACAGGATAGCTAAGGTCTCCCAGTGGCCTTGCCCAGTCTTCCCCCCACCCCTACCTCCAAGACGCTTCACCTTCTAGGTCATCCAGGTCCTTGGGCCGGGTCCACCGGGACTCCTGACTCTGGTTGTTGTAGTAGTAAGGCTTCCCTGTGTCTGATTTATATTCTTTCCAGGGACACTGGGACAGTAGCAGCTGTAAGGGAATGGGTCAAAAGTCAGCAACAGCTGGAGAGCTCGCCAGCCTGGCAGGGAGCTAAAGGGACCCAGTGAGTAGAAGACAGTAAAGACAATACTCTTTAGTTGCCACCTGGCCTTGCCTGAAGGGGAAAGTGGCTCCTAAGAGCCTAGGGAGGCAATTACAAGGAGCATGGAGGTGGTCAGGGATCTTAGGGTCAGAGGAGCCACAATGAGAATGGCTGGAGACTCAAAGGAGGCCGAGAACTTGGAAGGACCAGGGAAGCTGAAAGGAAGAACAAGAAAGCCCCCCTCAGGACCTCTGCCTTAGACTTGAGTACGCTGGGCTTCTCCCATACGGATTGCTTGTCATCAGCATTGTAGTAGTAGATGCGCCCATCAGGGGCCACGTGTTCACTCCATAAAGCCCTCTGGGGGAGGGGGAGAAGCACAGAATTGTCATGAGCTCCTTTTCCAAAGACTTAGCCGTCAGCCTCCCTCCCACTTTCTACCCAGAGACCTAAACTGGAAGCACTCACCGGAGGGCCTGTCCCAGCCACAGCAGCTAGAAAAGAAGGCAAAGGAAGCCTACTAAGCCCTTGCTCCAAATCCCCATCTTCTCCCCACTTAGTCCTCCCTTATTCCATCCCATAAATGTCCCCCTGTTCCCATCAACATCCCAACAGGCATGATCCAGCGTGGGCTCCAGTCCATGGTCCCCTCTCCCCTGTGCCCCCCAACCTCCGAGCCTGGGGGGAGCAGGCCCCCAGAAGACTCACAGCTGGCGGTGTCCGCACCCGGAGCCGTCTGCCGAAGAAAGAGGAGGGGGAAGGGTTGGGGCCAAGCCCAGTGGCCCCCAGGACCCAGGCCATGGGGGAATGGAGAAGCAGGCCAGGCCAGGATCTGTGTGTCCTGTCCCCAGGGATCTCTCTGACTAACAGTCCTATTCCCTCCACCCCCACCAGGGCTGTGACTCTCAGATCCCAGGGGGAGTTGCACAGTAGCTCCTGTCTTCATTTTCCACAAGAGTATTTTGTTGAGTCAACTCCTGAGATCCATCTCTTCACAGTAGATGTCAAAATTCGACACCCAATTCAAGACACCACTACACTGAGCAACAGCAGCACAGGGTGCCACTGCCCCTTTCAGAGGAAACAGGATGTGATATGAAGAAGCCTTCTTAGTCTAGGATGCAGAGTATCTGGATGAGTGTGTTGGGTGGCATGAGAAGGAGAGAGAACATGTTGCCTTCGTCCCACTTGAGAGGGAGGGAAACCACAACTGCTGAGTTGTGGCTGTCGAGGATTTGAATATGAGGAACGCAGCCCCGGACCACGGGAGATATGAAAGAAGGGAAAGAAAGAACAGAGTGCACATCCATGCATTCCGAGTCAGACAGAACCTGCTTCCTGCTAGCACCTAGCGCGTGCTTACCGCTGCAGTGACAGGCACCGCTGGCATCAGCATCCCCGGCATCATCGGAGGGACCATTCCTGGTATCTATAGATATAAAGACCAGCAGCCAATGTTAGGGTAGGGAAGCGCTAGGCAAAATAATCTCTTTGAGTTGGGATCCCTAAGAGATCCCCTTGGGGTCTGACCCTCACCATGGGCACACTCTGTCCGTCTTCAGGCTCTGGACATCCACATGCCTGAGAGCTGTTTCAGTCACTCAGCAGACAAACAGGCCTGAGTCTAGCCCGAAGTTCCCTTCCCTCCCAGTTCTCTCCCAGCTAAAGACCCCTGTGGAAAGCACAGTTACCTGTGTGAGTGGTGGCGGTGCCCCCATTGGTGGAAGCATTGGGGGCAGTATGCCAGGTGGCATGGGGGGAATAGCTGGTGGTCTCTGACTCATAGGGGGGAGCCCCATCGGAGGAAAAGGAGGTGGGAGCCCTGGAGGGGGCATCTAGAAATGAGGAAAGAAAAAGAAACTCTCGTATTATGGCAGAGACCACCTATCTCAGGAACTACCCAGCCCTCATCCCAGCCTTGATTCCAAGGCTTTCCATTGAGAAGTAAAAGGCATAAGACTGTCTGTCTCCTCACTACTGAGAAAGGCAGGTAGTCCAGGAGTTCTTGGGCATAATGGCAAACACACCGCTTCCTAACAAGTGAGAGAGGGAGAGGAAAAGGGCAAGGAAGCAGACAGACGAGGGAGGCCGCACTCCCTGAAGCCTCGGGGAAGGGGCAAGGCAAGGGTCCTAGTCGCTTGCCTCCCGTCCCTTGTAACTCATGACTAACAACGCTATTCCAGCCCAAAGTCAGAGGCTTCTATAAGGAGCATAGTGAGGAATAATGAAAAAGAAAGAAGCCTCCCAGGCCTCGCTCTACTGGAAGTCATTCCCTTCCAATTCTCCTACCTCCAGCCCCTTGTATCCCAAGGACAAAACAAAAAAGGGAGAACTGCCACTTTGTGGACTAGCGTTTAAGAGCAGCTCTCCCCACCCCAGTGCTCAACACCACCCATCTTCCAAAGGCAGCAAAAGGGTGTGTGACAGGTCTTTCCTGGCAACACGGCAGTGGTAGGGTGGGGGCTGAGGGTGCAGGCTGGAAAAGCCAAGCCCAGAGAAACATAAAACTTACGAAGGGTGGTGGCATCATGGGGGGCCCCGGTGGGAAGGGGGCAGGCGCTGCTGGGGGCCGGGGACCAGAATCGGGAACCGACTGTTGAGGGAGAGAAACGTCATAGGACCCAGGATGGGCAGAGAGATGGGCTTGTGCAGAGGGAAGCAGGAGGGGTGAGCATGAAAGAGAAACACAAGTTGAGGAGGGAGATTCCAAGCCCCATTTCCTGCCCATCCCAAGTTTGAGCCCTTCTGAGCTCTACACTCTAGTGCTAGCCCAGAAAGCCAGCTGATGGAGTCTTTCATATCATTTTTACTTTGGGAGTGCCCATTTTGCCAACGCCACAACAGAGGCACAGAAGTTCTCTGCAACAGGCATCTTGTTCTTCCCATGACTTCAACCTGTCCTCTTGCTCCTCCCTCAAGCCAGTTAGGGGTTGACATCTTTCCTCATTCAATTGACTAGGCTGAAGATTTGATCCGAAGCCGCTGTTCTCTCTACAGCCAGCTTCCTCCCTAACCAGAGGCATGCTCACTCATCCCCATTCGCCACATCTACTCCCAACTCGTCCCCACCTCTGACGGTACCTTTCTCTACAAACCCTGAACGTGGGTATAGGCTTGCATAGTCCAAGTGGTCCTGTCTTGCCCCTAATGGCTGACCACACGATAAAGTAGCTTTCTTCAATTTCTCCTCTGATTATTTGCCCTACTAGAGAGTGATGACATTCCACCCATTTGGATCACAAGACTTGCTGAAAGCTGGATTCCTGGTGCCTGCCTCAGGGTCTGGCACATAATAGGTACTCAATAAATACCGAATGAGTTTAAAACAAATGAAGCAAATCTCTTTATAAAACTTTCCAATTCTAAAATGTCATTCTCTTTCTCTCTCTATGTATATATACACACAGAGAGAATGATGTACAGATCATTGTGTATATATGTATAAAATAAGATAAAAAAATCTTCATTTTAACATATTTATAAACAGAAATGAGAATAAGCCAAAATATCCATTAAAGACTAATGAGACAAAAACATAAAATGGAGCACAGTCATAAGAATGAGGAAACTCATTACTAAGATATGGATCAATGCCCACATCTAAAGACATACTGATAAGTTGGGGGAGGCAAGGTGCAGTGACGCTTTATTGTGTATGAAAATCAGTGATAAGAGTTACCAAAGACAGGAGGAAGAGAATTCCCACAGTATGCCATTTTATGCCTTATGAATATGCAACTATATGGTTTTATTACCTGTTTAAAAATACCTGGGGTGAGGCAGCTGGAGACATCCCTCAGCAATCAAGATACTTGCTCTTCCAGAGGACCTGGGTTCAGTTTCCCAGCACCCACATGATGGCTCACAAGTGTGTATACCCCAGTTCCAGGGATCTGACACACTCTACTGGCCCTCATGAGTACCAGGCACAGACATGATGCACAGATGTACATGCAGGCAAACTTAAATACATGGAAATATATATAATGTACTTTGGTGGCTGAAGAGATGGCTCTGTGGGTAAGAGCACTTGCTGCATGAGTACCTGAGTTTGGATGCCAGCAAACACACATACCTAGACAGACACACACASAGAACTGTGCATGGTTGTACCCTAGTGCTATGGAGGGTGGAGACAAGACCATCATTAGGGCTGGCTGGTTGCCAGCTTACCTCCAGTTCAATGAGAGGCTCTGYCTCTAGTAAATTTGGCAGTGAGGGATGAATAAAAAATACTGGTTGCCTTCCTCTGGCCCCTGGGCATAGATACAGAGAGACAGACAGTCTTATGTTGTTTAGTTTTAGAGACAAGGTRTCACGATGTAGCCTTGGCTACCCTGAAACTCACTCTGTAGACCAGACTAGCTTAGAACTCAAGAGATCCTCCTGCCTCTGCCCCTGGGTACTGGGGTTAGGTGTGTTCATGCCGGGCTCAAATACTTTTTTCCYTTTTTTTCTTCTTTTTTGGTTTTTTTTCAAGACAGGGTTTCTCTGTGTAGCCCTGGCTGTCCTGGAATCAAACACTTTTTAAAAGGTGAAGATGTAGCTAAAGGGCTGCTTTTCCTAAACAGAAGCTGAGGAGCAGCACCAGAGCTCCAGGAAGAGGTAGAGTTTGGATGGGCAGGAGCTGCCTCACAACTGTTTGTTACCCCTCTCCTGAGGAGGCCTGGGAGTTCAAACTGCTTTGTAGTCTTTATCTCTAGAAATATCTTTTCCCTTGTCTTAAGTAGCTATGTGCAAAGCTACTGAAATTCTCTACCCTCTACCTT